>JAHWFP010187812.1:0-14002 GCA_023313725.1 Lithobius niger | reverse complement strand
AATGGCACAAGTGACTTTATGCCTTTTTTCCAGGGAACTCCTCAATTCATCCCTTCCCTGCCCTTACAGAACATTTCTGTGTTTGTAAAATCTATTTTATTTTTTTATTTTTATAATGACAACAGACTTTGAAAGACATTTACAAATAGGAGGGCCAAAATATGGGTGACGTGTAGGTTGGCTCCTGTTGCTAGAAGATGTGACGAAACGCGGGTCCGCATTTTCTTAAACAGCCAGTAGTTGCCAATGGAACCGGCTTCTCTTGATTCCGTTTCCCGTGTCGGATTGTCTATATGCTTTAGTTCAGGAAGTGTCCTTTTGAACATGAGTAGTGTAGTAGGTAACTTCCTTTTGGTTGTAAACACAAGATCAACTGCTCTGAGTTCATAGCAAGATCCTTAATTGCAGCCGCACACCAAAATGGCGACGTTCAAAATTGAACACCGACAACACAATGCTTTGAAACTCTTTGTATGTCTGCCTCTCTGTATACATTTATCTGTAGCCACTTATTCAAGCCACTTATTAGACCGGAATCAAAATTGTGTCTGCATTTAAGGCTACATGGGTCTGGGTGCTATTCAGATTTTCAGCCGTTTCTGAACGCGAGCATAGGAAATTCATAAGAAATCACCATATTAATATGTGACCAGCACCGCTAGCGGCAATTAACCAAAAGCTACGACGCTGCTGTATGTGGAGTTCAGTTTCGATTCCGAAATAACTTTCGATTACTACGTACAGACGAATTGTGAGAAAAAAGACTAGTTTAAACTAATCTAGCTGCAATTGTATGCACAGTATGTCAAGCAGAAATACAACTTTTAGTCTTAGATTTAATAAGTCGGTGGTTTTGCTGGAGCAGCCGCCATCTTGTGAGCGAGTTCGATTCGCGTAAGACGAAATGACGTCGAGTTGTCCTTCCGTTCTTATGCAATGGAAAGTTAAGCATATATCTATTTACGATCTTAATAATGACTATGGCCGTCGTCACTTCCACTATCGACATAGTGAAACGGGCTCCACTTTCTTTACTGTTTGGTTGTTTGGCCCAAAAAAAGTCGGCCTTTGAAAGTAGTGATATCATTCAACCAGGGAAAGGCCGCCATGGTAGCTAGCCTCTTAGCTGGAGAGTATCAAGAAACCATTATTGATCCATCTTTCAATGTAATATATATACAAAGAAAAACTGTAAATTTATCAATTTATAATCGATTTAGACTCGTATGCGAACGATTTGTCTGTCTGTCTATCTGCTGTCTGTCTGTCTGTCTGAGTGTATGTCTGTCTGTGTGTTCGCGCTATAACGTTTTAATGAATTATTGGATTTCTATTTTTCACACAGATGATGATATGGCACATTTCTAGGTCTAAGTTCGGAAATGGGTCGAATCCGGGAAATGGGAAATCCTCCACTAGAAATATTCAAAGATTTTTATTCGCAGCTAACGTACGAGGTTCGTTATTTTTTCTTCAGCGGACTGACGTTATCCATCCACGACCAATTACTGGGAATTATGTAGCCTTCGTCAGCGGCTGATGTCACCATCAACCGACCAATGACTGGCAACATCCTGGAATTATTCTACAGATCACTGACGTAAGCATGCGGCCCCACTGATGTATACGTTCCTACGTAGGCCTATCAGTCTTGCCTTGTGGCAACGTCGCCATCGGATAAATGAAATATTCAAAACGCCGGAACTAAACGGTGTGGAGGCCTCCCGTGTCATAGAACGGCCAAACGGTGCTGAATATTTTTAATGTTAATCCAGTTCACTATTGGTATAATTAAACTTACAGTTTTAAACATGAAACCGATAGAAGAAGCGTATTGGGCTCGTCTTATATGAGAGGTGTGCGTGACCATGCCATGCCATGCCATCGCATCTGATCAAAAACTACAAACGCAAGGGGCCACTGGTTTTACGGTTGCATACGCGTCGTGGAACCGCGGCCAAGACATCATTTGGGTTTTTTAGATTGTATTCTTTAAGGAGGGGTAATTATTCACTGGTGTTAGACAATTAGTAGCCATATCGATTGCTGTATTCGCAAGAGGAAACAAATCGACTCGTACTATAACTGGTTTAAACAGGTTTATTCATTTTGTGTTTTATTTTCCAACGAGGTTTTTATATCCTTAGCGTTTTTACGAGTATGTCAAGCCATGTTAATTTATCCTAACGTGCGATTCCTGCGCCCCACTTGGTAGAAATTGGATCCTCCTTACGAGAAATTAAAAAAAAAATCAGTGACATTCATGTGATCAACTGATCATGGCTCAATCAGTAAATCAGCCGGTTTGTAGATATAAAGACGGTTATGGTGTTGGTTCGATTCTAAGCAGAAGTCAAGATGTTTACTAGCTAAGGTTTTAAAGATCGAGAGAACCACGTGATATAAACAAACGCTAATATACGCTGACTCAGTTAAGAGTTCTTCACTTCTTGTTTTTCATGTGGTTCTGCCAGACCGTTAACCATGGCAACGAAGCGCTCACAGAATACTCCCCTCGTGGCACGAGGCACGAAGTTCGTTGCACGTGGCATGACGGAGTGGACTTGAGACGACAATAGTGAGGAATTTCTGTTGCAATATAAAATGGCGGGACTGATTTCTAGGTAGAATGGTTGTTTTTCGATTCAGTAAACCTAAAACAACGCTATGTTTTGACTCCAATACTCGTTGCACGGGCGTGCACGAGGATGGGAGGGCATTGTCCCTGCCCTTTTTGGGGAAAAAATGTCATTTTTGAAGAAAAAAACACATGCCCTATTTTGCTTTTTTGCACCGATAAATGCTGGCAGTGCGGCATGGGGAACAGGCCTAGTGGCGGGAAAAGGGCAAAAAGGCCCAGAAAGGGACAGAAAAGGGCAAGAAAGGGAGTGACAAACTAAAAAAAAAAGGGCCCCATGAAAAAAAAACTCCGCGTGTCCGTTTATCTGAAGTTGCTCTTGATCTCACGGAATGTGCACGCTACAGCTCGTTGCGGTCGAGGCAAGGTTGTTTTTTTTTAATTCGGTTGTTAACTAGGGAAGCCACTACTTTAAGCGAGAAAAGCAACATGTTAAAAGCAAGGTGAAAATTTCTATTGGTTTTTCTTTTCTTTTTCCTTGTTTTTATTTACAATAAATTTAGCCTACTTGTTTGTGTACTGCTATGTACATTTCCTTTGGAGAAACTGGAAACTAATTTTATTCGGAAATGAAGACCGGACAGCAAATAGCTTTCGGCGAACAAGAAGAGCTTGTCGCGTAAATGCTCCCTAATAACTTTTCGTCAGTCTCTCTCCAACTCCTATTCGGCCCCGCCATCCTAGAACCAAAACAGGAAAACAAACCCATTCAGTTAAACGAACTCTTACCATCGAACTGCTTCTGCTATCTTCCGGGCAAAGTAAAAGCTTCAGTGACGTCAGACGGCAGCCTCAACTCGTTCTCGCACCCCCCCCCCCCCCCCCCCACCCCCAGGGCACCAGGTCAATACAATACAATGGCGCAATTCGAACCAATCTGGAGGTCTCCCCCCTTGTGGCACGAAGAACTCCTATAGCTCGCCTGGTTTGACGTTTAATAGATAAAGATAAGCAACGGCGTACTACCCAGGGGATGGTAGAACTTACAAAGATGTGAACAAATGTCGGTGTGGTGGTTGGGGATGGGGCGGGGGAAATGTAGGTGTAAGGCCGCTACAATAAAAGTGTTTGATGAATTGTTCCTTTGTATACGTCATCGTAATCCCAAAGAAAATGGTTGGGTTTTATTGGTTCCCTCTTCCTTTAAACTGTTACTTAATTTTTGCTTAGCTCTATAGCGCAGTGACACGACGTAGTATTATTGTATATAACTCTATGCTTGGAGCCTTAATGGGTTAGCTGCAAGGGGCACTGCAGAGAGAAAGAGGGCGTCATACTGAAGCCGACGCTGTGAAGAGTGATTTCTTAGACCTAAAACGCGCGATTTTTGTTGTTGGAGAAAACAACGTTATTTTAAGCCTAAGAAATCCGCTCTTCCGTTGTTTTTCCCTCCATTTTTATGTAGTGCACCTTGTAGTTATGCCCTCCAAAACCCATACTGGTGCCAATCTGGTGCCAATATGGCGGCGAATGTCACTGCTCTATTGCTATTTTTGTTATTTTGGTTTTAAAATTTTTTTTTTAGTTTTTAAAGATATTATAACCGCTATTAGGGTGTCTCTGTAAGAACATTTTTACACACTCTTTCGTACTAATAACGTGTTAAAGTATTTTTCTTTTTTTTTTTTACCGATTTTTCTTTTTTCCAGGTGCATTTCTATGACCTCTGTTTTTTCTTTCAATTTTTATCTTTTTAAACTGTTGGACAGTAGACTTTTTTACAGTAGACGCAATTTTTAAATTCTTATTTTATATTAAAGGCACATAACTCCCTCTGGTATAATTTAACAGTTTCATTCGATACATTACCGGAAATAGTTTTATATAAACTGATTTACCTTTCATTTGCTGGTCTAAGGGTACGATACAGATGTCAGTAGTGGCGCGTGAATGTTATTAGGCTTGTTTTAAACGGCTCGGTCCGAGCGGTATATAACTCCCGCCACATCGCTGGCAAGCCGCGGCCTTGGAGGAAGGATAATTAATCCTTCGCTCAAGTTTCCGACTTGGTCGTACGATGTGTCACGTTGCAGCGGCCCCGAAATGAGTATGATTAGTGTCGTAAAGCAATGCGCGCTGCGGTCGTTTGAACTATATTTTAGCGTAGGTGACGCAGAGTAAAGCGGCCAGAACGGAGGGATTTATGTGCCTTTAATGTTTTTTTTTTAAATATTTATTTTAATTGCATCTTTCGGCCACATTATAAAACGCCATTTCTTCTTATTGTGTATATTTTAGCGTTTGGAAAGGTGAAAAGAAAACCGTGTTTCATTTCATTGCAATGGCATTTGCCATTGCGTTTTATTTCAGGTGACAAACTTTTGCGTATAATAGACCTAAATTAGCAAGCTTTTTGACCAGAGATAGATTAATCATAAAATTTAATTAAATTGCAAATGAGTGGATTGCGTTATCCTTCCAAACTGTGATGCCGAGGGCTTGCCCGGTTTTAATTTAAAAGTGACTCTGCTAAATTAGTCTAAGACAATTTCAATCTCAACAGCCGGGGCTCTCCGTCGGGGCATGTTTAAAACACCGATGTATTTTTGAACGACCATTCTGTTGGCGACACGCAGAACCATAGTTTAAACGCTGAACAACGTTGTCGGCTGCCCCAAAGAATTAAACGAAAGATGGCTTTTAAATTAAATAAACGCGGAAGCCGATTTGCAAATCGATTTGGGTTACGGTCCTTTAAATAAAGTGTACTCATTCGCCGAGCGCAGGTTTTGTTAACGAACACAAGATTTAGGACGATTTAACAAATAAATAAACATAAAAATAAAAATAACCAAATTTTTATTGGGTTGTATCCCCAGCGTTTTAAAGATGATAATTCCATAAAATAGTAGTACAACTATACCCTACATCAGACGTAACCTATACCTGCAATGACGACATCCTTGTCAGTTCACTGATAATTGTTTTTTCATCATCATTTTTACTACCAAGCAAGAGACTTGAGGACAATATTTCCGTGTTCGGCAATTGCGCAAAACACCAAATTCAATATGTATACGTTATTTTTTTTCCCGGTTAACTACCAGCATTTGTGCTCCCGATGTGGGGTTGTCACGCAATACATTTAACAGTTCCGCAATTAGGGGTGATGTAAAGCACCTGGGCTCAGAAAGCAGGGGTCCCAAATGAGACAAAAATCACTATAGTTTCGTTGGGATTGGTAGCCACTTTACTCTAAAATTGTGTATAATTAAAAAAAAAGAAATCACAAGGTAAAGGTTAAATGAAGCAAGCAGTCTGCATTAAAGACTGGCCTTGTGAGGATACACAATACACAAGTCTGAGAAAGAAAGAAAAGACTGGGACCCCGACTGGGACTCGAACCCAGGACCTCCCGTTTACTAGCCGGGCGCTCTAACCACTGCGTTACCGGGGCGGATATTGGATACAGGCTCCAGCCGAGCTAAGTAGCTGTTCACTCTTTCTCAGTGGTGACCTAAAGATCACAAACAAACATACAAGGAGGGAAAGCAACTTTCTAGTGTGGCAAAAAGTTGTTTCTAGTTTCCCAAGTTTCCTTAAGGTTCTGGGAAAAAAAAGCCTAAAAAGGTCTAATTTACTCGCGACAGTGGGCCTAACAAGACCCGGAAAAAAAATCACCCTTTCCCGGCTTTAGGCACCAAAATGTCAAAAATAGCTAAGTTGGGAGAGCACAAAATTAGACTGAACCAAGTATGTTTGTTTGCGATCTTTAGTTCAACACTGAGAAAGAGTGAACAGCTACTTAGCTCGGCTGGAGCCTGCAGCCAGTACCCGCCCTGGTAGCACAGTGGATAGAGCGCCCGGCTAGTAAACGGGATGTCCTGGGTTCGAGTCCCAGTCGGGGCAGTAGTCTTTTCTTTCTTTCTCAGACTAGTGTATTGTGTATCCTCACAAGGACAGTCTTTAATGCAGACTGCTTGCTTCATTGTGTATACTTGTTCAGGAGGACCACACATTTTGCCCTTGCTTGCCTCTTTAGAAAAACTTATAGTTGCGTCAATGTGTAGGCTGCCGTAGGCGAGGTCGGGCGGCCTGCACCCAATCGTTATAAAAGGGAGAGCAACTAGCCCACAACACGACCACCACCACAACAACAACAACAACAACAACAGCAACAGTCCTTAGACTCTAGCATGGAAACTTTGTACTCAATCACTTGCATGTCTTGGTGGGGTGGGAACATATTTTTTCTTCGTAAACAGTTCAGACCGGGGGGGGGGGGGGGGCGAATCTCGGTACGAAACTTCGTTACTTAGCACCCACTGGTGGTGAATGTGTGAAATGACGTCATTGCTGATCTCTTGTTGTTGTAGTTTGGTCAGGTTAGGTTAGGTTAGGTTAGGTGACAAGTCGGATTAAACGGTTTATTTTCTGTATATGTTGCCTGGCTCCATGGAGAGCTATGTAGCGAGTTTGGCTGAACTGTTTACGAAAACAAATTATGCGGGTGGGGGAATGGAACTGAGGGAAAATATTTTTTAATGACTTGACAAGGTTGTGACGTCATTGTAGACAGGTTACTCTTCCGTTGTACCATCCTTTGTGTTATGTTTACCTTGAAAGCACCAGGGACACCGGGACACACCAAGAACCCGTTGAACGTTTAGTTCAGAGCTTTTTTTTTTTTTTTTTTTTACAGTTTGTGAGGTCAGTGGTGCCTTTCCCCTTTATAAAAAAAAAATATTTTAAACTTTTCAAAAGGAAGTTTCGTATAGAACCTTTAAGGAACGCGGATAACGAGTTTTGTGCAGTCAATAGAACTTAAAACGACCAGGCTTAGCCATTGCACAGCTTACCCAAGTTTCCTTAAGTTCTTGAAAAAAAAAAGCCTAAAAAGGTCTAACTTATTCGCGAAAAGAACCCTAAAGTAGGCCTAACAAGACTCGAAAAAAAAATTACCCTTTCCCGGCTTTAGGCACCAAAATGTCGAAAATAGCTAAGTTGGGAGAGCACAAAATTAGACTGAACCAAGTTAAAAGTTGGAGAGCTTTAGGCTTAAATTACGTTCGGTTGGGTTTCAAAAAAGCTTACTTTAGGTTTGGGAAAGAAGGCAACAGCGACGGGGACTCTAATTTGGAGGACTATGCAGGGCAAAAGCACCAGCCAACCTGAAGGCTAACTGATTTTTTCCTATAGCTAAGATTTTCTTTTATACTGTTTGGTTACCATTGACACCGCGAACAAAGTATTATGGGTAATGGAAAGTTCAAGAGGTACGAAAGGCAGGAACCGGAAACAAAATAACAAGGCATATACATGCCCAACTATGAAAGATTACACAGAGACTTTAGGTTGGCCATAGGCCCCAGCAACCATGCAAGTACACAAGATTTGAAATTCGGTACTTTTAACAGTTTCACAGCTCACTCTGGCGACAAACGGAAGGAAAGACGGAGAAATAGTTTTATTGATGAGGGAGACTTTCACGCCACCCACGTTCTAGAAAACGTACGATCAGTTTATTCGGTGTCTTCCCATTTCGCAGAATCTATTTTCATAGATTCCAATATCGTAGGGAAAAAATGTCCTTTTTTGCAGAAATAAATTTTGAGGTCAGTATTCTACTAAAATGGATTCTGCGAATGTGGAATTCCAAACTTGCAAAAGTTGTGTCCAGTTTTGCGTAATCAAATTTGAAGAAGAAAGATATGAGGTCCTCGTCCTTGAGCGCATTGGACTGACCCAGCTTATTTTTTTTTTTACGTAGGCTACCATTTATTATTAGTGCAAGAAAAATTCTAATACTCTAAAACTGTACAAAAAAGACACTCAAGCTCGACGCATAAAACGGAGCATGTCAGTGGTTGGCTCCATTTTCAAAGGTTAAAATGCGTCCGTTTTACGCGACTAGCTTGAGTGACCTTTTTAACAATACATAACGCATTTTTCAACCATTCACATTCTAACTGTACATGAAGCAGTCGTCAGGAAAGTTTGGGGACTCCTGTTTCAACCGGGTTCTATGTCGTTCATGGTTTGCCTGCGTCATACACTTCAGGATTAGAACAATCTCGAAACGAATAGTAGTGCTCCCCCCCCCCCCCCCCCCACCGCTCCTAGTCGTTGTTTCATACTTGTTAAACAACAAAAATTCCGCCATTACCCATCTTAAATGAAGAATTTTTCTGGATTTTTCATTGATACTGGACTAGTAACAGAGGAAAACACATTTTTATTCTTTTAAGCTGGGTCATGTCCAATGCAGCTCAACAAGGTGTAGCAGGTTATATTATTTCTTCTGCAAATTTGATTCTGCATCCGTGGACACAATTTCTGCCAGTTTGAAATTCCATTTTTGCAGAATCCATTTCCACAGAATACTCCCCTCAAAATTTACTTCTGCAAAAACGGACATTTTTTTCGTGCGAAAATAGATACTACGAAAGTGAAGGTGACGGTGTATTCTTAAGGTACCATTATTTTCATGCTCTGTGTAATTTATGGCGCCATAAAGAAAAAAAACCTCTGAAAAAAACAGCGAATAAATAAATTTTTATTTGTGAATTTGTGTACCCACCTCCCCAACCTTAGCATCGTTTATTAACTTTATTTGTAGCAGTGCATTATAGCTTGATTCCGAAACTTCGTTGAGTCTTGGAATGCACTCCCTGTTGATATTGCCCATGCCATATCCCTTGCGGCTTTTAAATTCAGACTGAAAAGTGTAGACCTTACAAGACCTAAATGGTTACTTTGGTAGCATTTGGTAGCTGGTTCCCTCCGAAGTTTCCCTCATGATAGCCGGCGCTCGGATGTAACGCAGTGTCATGCGGTAAAGCGAATGATTAGAGGAGGCCTTGGGCCCGAAACCACCTCAACCTATTCTCAAACTTTCAATAGGTGAGAAGTCCGGCTTCCTAGACAGAAGCCCAGACGTCGGATGCGAGTGCCCAGTGGGCCACTTTGGGTGTGCGGGTAGCTGCGAACACTGGGGGCGTCAGATTCGATAGGTGTCTTGGTCCCAGCTGTACATCTCTGCCGTCTTACAGACCCGGGTTCGATCCTGGTGAAGAGAAGTGAATATGTACGGGTTTTTCTCCGGTTGTTTCCCCGCCTGTTGCACGAGGGTTTCCTCTGGGTACTCCGATTTCGTCCCTCATGCGGCAAAAAAAAACAGCTGTCATGATGGCGGTACCTTCCACTTAACATCTGCCGTTTGGGTATTTGGATGGGTGGATGCCTCGTGCATCGTCTCTATATTATTTATTTAATTTATTTATCTGACGGGCACAATAACTGGAATTTGATTTTTGGCCCAATATTTGGGTCTTGTTCGCCTGTGAACATACTAAACATTATTGTGAATGAACGGCATCATGTTTACAATAAAATCATCCTTACAATAGTAACTATAATATTTTAAACACAAATAATACAGGAGCAGGAGCTGGCTTTAATTTCCCACCATGTTGAAAAATGACGTCACACCCTACCCAACTACATTTTTTATTTACAGGCAATTCGTTTTCGCATGTACATGCGAGTTTTTTTTTTTTTTTTGCCGGTCAGAAGTGATTTTGACAACAAAATGCTCTTACCTCTAATACGACACTACTCAGATTTCCGCAAAATGACCTAGATTGCCGTTCACTGGCTTTCGCTGAAGTCTTAAGCTTTTATAGTATCTGAAGTAGTGTGGATCATATTTCAACGGAGAAGGTATAAGTGGATCTCAAATTTTTTTCCGAGGTAATAAGCCTGGGCCTTTGAATGAGAAGAAGAAAATAAAAGTAGGTATATGCGCTTTTTCAGTGAAATTTATTTGTCGAAAATAGTAAAAGGGCAATTTAGATGTTGAGTAAACGAACGACCAGACCTCGTTATCTGCTGTAATGACGTTTTTATCTCCCTTCACCCATCACATTTCCCCCTCTCGCCCCCCCCCCTCCCCCAACCCGACTTTTTCTGCTTGAAACCAAACGTTTTCCTGAAGAGTTTTTATCTGAAATAGATAAGCACATCAACTTTAAGCTCAAAGCTTTAATAGCCGACATCATCCATTCTATTCTATTTCTTTATTTTGTTCTCGTTTAATTTGTTTTTGGCAGGGTATCACTGGGTGTTGTGGTCCCATCCCTGACCTTTTGTGTTCCTCTTTGACGCAATAAATTTCCCATTCATTCCTTCAATACCCCCTCATAAGCCAAATGAGAAATAATATGTCCCGTCAGACAACAACTTGGAACTGATATTGTTGAAGCATAGTTGTGCGATTCACAATTTTTCCTCCGGCAAACAATTCAGAAATTACCCCCTCACCCAACAGCGAAAAATGCTCGTGCCTGCGCATTGATTCCCAATTACCCCTTTGGCGAACAAGGGAAATTAGGAATTGCCCCATCAGACAAGAAAGGAATTATTGAAACCGTACAACTCTTGGAACGTCGTTTATATCGAGCAGTGACATTTGCCGCCATATTGGCACCAGTATGGGTTTTGGAGGGCATAACTACAAGGTGCACTACATAAAATTGGAGAGAAAAACAACGGAAGAGCGGATTTCTTAGGCTTAAAATAACGTTCTTTTCTACAACAACAAAAATCGCGCGCTTTAGGTCTAAGAAATCACTCGTCACAGCATCGGCTTCAGTATGACGCCTTTCTGTTTCTCTCTGAAGTGCCCCTTGCGGCTAACCCAATAAGGCTCCAGCATAGAGTTATATACAATAATACTACGTCGTGTCACTGCTCGATTGTTTAAGCACTTGTTGCTCGATTCCGAACTTCTCTTCTGGCAAAGCAACGGAAACGGGAAATCGCCCCCTCACCCAACAAAATGCACGTGCCTGCGCATTGTTGCTAAATTCCGTACTGCCCCATCACTCACTGTTTAAGGAAAACTAACATGGACGAATACCCCGTTCAGTGAACAACAACCAAAGTGCATCCAGCAATGATCCTTTACACAGTACGCAACTGTACTGTTACAGTTTCCGAACATCTCATTGTTGCGCTCCTGCTGTCTATTGTTAAGCCCTGACCAGAGTAGGGATGGGTTGGTTTCATTTTTTTGCTGTCGGTTCCTGTTTCCGTTTTTACACCCACAAAACAGCGGTTTCGGTTTCGGTATCGGTTTTTGCCACCATCAACCCCAACCAGCTATTTCTAGTTTTTTTCATGTAACAGTAGTATTACTAGCTTCTAACTCTTGCTTTCACTTTCAGCAGCGTCATAGACCAAGGTCCTAGGTGGGGCACCATTTTCTTTTTAATGACTAAATACAGATGCAAACCTATTTACGTTGCCTTTTGGACTTATATGTCAGACTGCCTGAGCGGGGAATCGAACCCAGGACCTTTATAGGCCGTGTCAGTCTGGATTAACGGTAGAACCTCGGCCTTTGATTTCAAAGGTTCTGGGTTCGATTCCCCGCTCAGGCAGTCTGACATATAAGTCCAAAAGGCAACGTAAATAGGTTTGCATCTGTATTTGTTATTTCTTGTGAGCCTTTGGCTTTCCCATCCTTAATTCTTTTTAATGATTAGGAGCTTTGCTGTCATTTTTATGCATAGAAAAAGAAGTTTAAAAAAATTGGAAAAAACAATTCAATTTTTGCTTTTTCTAACACCGTACGAAAAACCGACACAAAATCCGAATCGGTTTCGGTTTTCAGTAAAAACCGAAAATTCGGTTCGGTTTCGGTTACCGACCCATCCCTAGACCAGACAGAAGTATATTTCGCGCGAAGCGATGCGTTACTACGTGCGCTCAAGGTGAAAATTGCTGCACTCAAGTAGTGAGTTTAGCGTATATTGACCGATTTTGACGTCGTTGGTAAACCATCCTGCGACGCCGTGCATCCACGAGCAGCCCGTCTGGTTAGTGAAGCAGCCAATTAAACGGGTATTAAAGGTGCCGGTTCACCATTTCTTTCTAATAGCGTTGCCCACATTCTAAACACAGCATCCAAGTTCCAGATTCTCCGTCATCCCATAAGTGGGTTGATGTGGGTCACGTGACCTCGTTTTAGTTAAGAAAATTCGCGGCGCTGCTGCCAAGTCTTGTTCCTTTTTTTTTTTTATTATTTACCGCTGCTTTCTTTTATATTGCTGCATCTAGGAGTTTAACAGGTGAAAAGGCGCCTTTAAGTCGAATAATGACTGAAAGACGGTAATTGTGAAGTTTAAGCGAACCACGATAAATCGACCAATTTTGGTACGTACACCGACCTAAATCTTCATCCTCTTCTCATTTCACGTTACAAAAATGGGGGGGGGGGAATGTTTTTTGGGTTATGTAAACATGTTTTTTAGCTCTCCAAACACGTTTTTTAACCACGTAACACGGTGGACCCGGCCGTGTAAAGCGGCGGCCATGTTCCGGGATTCAGAGTAGCACGAAAAGTTGGCATCGCGAAAACGGAAAGTAATGTTCCAAACTATGCTGTCTGCGTTTTTTGTTGTTATTTTTTTAAGGTTAGGTTAGGTTAGGTTAGGTAGGTTAGGTTAGGTTAGGTTGGTTAGGTTAGGTTAGGTAATTTCCGTCTCCTTTCATTGCGATGCAAATCAGGTTTTCTCGTTACTTTGTCTCCTGCGATAGGCCGGCGCTTCAACACGATCGTAACTATCGTTTTACGTGTTTTCAATATTTTTTTTACACCTTAAAACATGTTTTCCCCCGGTTTTGTCCCTAAAGAGTCCCTGCTGAAACGTGTTACATTTATTCCTATTGGTTCCATCCGAGTTTTCAGAGGGAGCCACGCGTTCCATCTGGTAATTTTTGCTCATTTTTCAGCCCAAATCTAAAGTAAACTAAATTACAACTACGCTAAAAAACTAAATAATAATTAAATACAAGCTAGTTTCGTTTAGTGTGATTTTTGGCTGAAAAATGAGTAAAAATTCCTACAAAAAAACTCATGGCGCCCTCTATAAACTTAGACGGAACTATAGGAATGAATCTAAGACGTTTCAGCAGGGGGAGTCGGTCACAAATTCTCCTTTCCAACCCTATCCTGCTGTTTCTAAACCAGAGGGATGTCTGAGGGAAGTGGGGAAAACTATTTCTTAACTCGAGGCGACTCATCCAAACTCCTCCCACTTTACGTAAGCGTGACGTCATGGAGCTAAGATGTTGCTGAGGAAAGTGAGGCACGTTTTTTCTCGCTCACTTACTGATCCAACATGGCTGCCACACGCATTAGTAGCTGAGATGGTCGTGTTTCTAAACTGTAGGAAGTGAGATATGGAAAATGTCTAAATTTAGAAACAAAATCCAACTAAACAGAGATTAATAAAGCATTTGTATAACATAATATATGTTCTTACTAACATTACTCTCGCTGAAAATAGATGTGGCAGTGATTATTGCTAATTTTTCTAATGTTGAGAACGACAAGTGAGGCAGTGGTGTTTCTAAACT
>JAHWFP010187811.1:0-37139 GCA_023313725.1 Lithobius niger | reverse complement strand
TTTTTTTTTCCATGTGTCGAAGCTCCATGTCGCAATAAATTGGGCTTGAGATGCTCGATCCGTCTTGGTTCGTACTGAACGCCAGCCATTGCTTCCACGCGAGAAGAGAGTCATGGACCAGTAGTACACGACTCCTCCTGGCGGCAATCGCGAGTGCTAAGGTGCCCCATTGTTTCAAAGGATTAACTTAAACATGGGATTACTTGCTTACTGAATGCTGGATTTCTCAGTGATAAGGTTTTTTTTTCAGCCTTCACTCAAACACACGCCAACGACTTTTCCGGGGCTGCACCAAAGGAAGAATGTCACGGGCAACGTTTTCGGGGAGGGGGAGGTGGACAAGCGTGTATGGGGGGACACGTATGCTAATCCGGGAGGGGGCAGGAGTGTGGGGATTGGGGGTTAAAGTAATTGTGGGGGGGAGGGCATATGTGTGAGCCATTCACATGTTCGGTCTTCGGTTTGATAAATTTAAAACCAAACACCTGGAGGGAGGCGGGGTAGTGCGCAGCATGCGCACGGGCACAACTAGTAAATAATATTAGCCTGAGTCAATTTCACTTTCCATGCTGTATGCCATCATGATTGGCAACTACAGATGCAAACCCATATCTGTTGCCTTTTTTTGGACTTGATGCCAGGCTACCTGAGCGAGAAAAGGAAACCAGGTCCTTTGAACGAAAGGCTGAAGCTGTATCGCTCAGCCACATATGTATGTTGCCATACACTCTGAAGACGCTGTGCATGCACCCGACCGAACACTTTGCTGTGCACCAGCTCGGACTCACCAGAATTATAAATTGACAACACAGTACGTGTGTTAATTGCACACAATCATGTGTGCGAAATGTGCATTGCCATTACACTGTGTACTGTTAGAGCACAGCATCTTCAAATGTCCCACCCACATCAAAGGTGATACCACAAAAAGATTCTTCACCCATGATTTGGGAATTCAATTTTTATACCTCACTTTCCTAAATTCATTATTTGTGGAGATACATGGGTGGGACACCTTAACTGTTACACCCCTTTGTGTGCATGTTAAATGCTACCTTTGGCCATTTTCTTCTGAGTCGTCTTACTAGGACTGAGCAGAAAGGGAAGTCCAATGGCAATAGAAAAGGGCTTGTGCCTTTATTTACTTACTGAACACTTACCTCAAATTCATAACAACGAGAAGGATTCCAGGTAGCCCTTCTGGCCACGTCATCAAGTGAGACGACGTTGACATCTTTAGGATACCAGCACCATCACGAGTTCCAAGAACCACCTTCTTGATCCCAGGAACGATACTTTGCGCCCAATACTTGAGTTGTTTGGCGCTCATGCCTTTTGGGGAACATGTCTTGCAACCCTTGATCTCTACCCAGGCCCCATTTTCATCGACAGCGTCGATTTCATTCAGGCACAGCAACTGGTGGGTACCAAATGTAATCTCATTGACCACGAAGACCTTGTCAAACTCATTTGGAACACTAGCCTTGGGATTCTCCTGAGTTAAGAGATGTTCGAAATAGATGCCGTAGTAAGATTCTATTGATATAGCTTCGGATGTTCTCTCTTCCCATAGATAAATGGAATCATGAATCCTGGCGGCATAAATTTCCCAGTCACCATACCGCTCAACCAATGGAGTCATCATCGGGTCTGTGATGCGGCCTCCAAAGCATATAAATTCTGGATTCTTGTGTTTTCTTTCCCGGACTTGCTCGAAATAACTGTTCTCAGTTATCCATCTCAAGAAGAATTCTTGCTTGAGGTTATGGTACTCTCTATAATCTGGAATCAACTCTATAATCTGGAATCAACTCTCTATTTATGCTTCATTATAGGCTGTCCCAAGATATGAGTTACGAATGGCCTGGAACTTCTTCTGTGGTATAAGACTTGGAATATTAACGTTATCAGTACTATAAGTCTTCTCCTTGGTGATTCGAAATTTTCCAATGCATTTTTGGTTTTCAAATATGGCGGTTGTTGTAGCATTGCTAAACTTTCGTATTTTAAGAACAGTTCGTGGCTTTTCCCCATCATCCAATGTTAGGGCACCAAGTTTTCCTTCTAAGCCAGCCATGACTTAAGTATCTGAAAGAACACAAAAACTTGTATAGATTAGCAACGTAAATATTAAATAAATAAGCTGCTGTTCAGGCAATGACGAACACTAACATAGGACGTCACACAATATCTTCATTTAAATATGGAAACAGGACCATAGTCAGTAATTTTTCTATACCCCGCACCAGAATAAAAATGAAGAGAAGCCCCCCCCCCCCTCCCAAATGTAATGTGTAATGTAATCTCTGTAATGTTTGGCGCAGTGGCAATCCGGGCTACTGCACTGTGACTGAGGTTGGCACTAATTACCTAGCTGTCGACACGCTATTAAACCTTACCCCCCCCCCCTCCGTCCCAAGAATACAAAAAAAATACCTTTCCCCACAATTAAAAAATACTCATCCCCAGAAACATTTACAAACAACAAGCAGCATAAAAGCAAGTCTCTAAATTGAATATTATTTTCTTGGCTGCCAATTTTTTAAACACTTTTTTTTTCGTGTGACATAAAGTGCCATACTTGAACTAAGAATTAGTTAAGTTCTTTATGCTTTAACTATGAGGCCAAGGATGGTGCTTCGTGCTAATTCGAATTGTTCTTTTTTTTTTTTGTAAATCCTATACAGCTATAATCAAGGATGCACTAACACTGCATTAGTAATTCGACGTGTCGTATGGTAAGAATAAAAAAAAATGTGCAATTGAGGTATGCAGTTGGAACGGCAGACATACCAACAGGACACTACTAAAAAATCTGAATGCGTGGGGTACTGAACAATACATATATCTACTATATTGCACATTACGTTAAAAAAAATTGTCTCGTAACGTTTGCTACTACGATACGGCAAATGAGCCAGAATCTTGTGTGCGACGATGCAATCACTGACCATATGTTTTCATCAGACGCTGATATTGGTTTTGTTACAAAAAACAAACAAACTGAAAACTTCGTTGTTTTACAGTTTCCTGTCCCCTTTTTCTTGTTCATCCGACATTCACATTTAAAAAAATCTTCAAACCACTTCTTTTTGGTATGGTGGACGTTGTCGAGTAACACCGTTACGTAGATATAAAAAGACAACTCACTGAACCTATTACTTATTTCTAGTGTACGATTTTCGCTATTGGCTAATTTCCAATTTTCCTGAATTATTTTCAAGACCTCAATGCATACAGTATGTGCCAATTTAATGATGCGACCAACTTCATTCCAGTCTTCTCAGGGATCGCCCACTGCTCGGATGGTCGACCAGACAATTACCCTGGGCTGCATGTCGCCAATTGGCTAAAGGAGTCACCCTAGGATTCCGGGTCCTTCCATAATCAACTCTATTCATCTGTTTCAAATACACACCATCTTTGGGTTGAGGAGCCGGTTCAACACTGCTGTTAGAACAGGAAGTTAGTTGGCGCCATATGTTGCGTTGCAAGGCTGTTATGATATATGACGTCATTGGACTACACGGGGGATGGTGCCACTCGAGCACTGAGCATGAATGCTTGCTTTAAGATAAGCTGTTGATTGAATGAAATATTAACCTCGGTTAATGTTTTGTATTATGGAGCTTTATCGTTCACTTCCCCTTCCCACGAACCCAGGCGCAATCCTCATCCATTGCTTCCCTTCCGTAATTCAATGTCTAAGTTGTTCGGGTCGTCAAGTGTAGATTACTATCAGCCACTTTTCCAGGAGCGAGATACAACAATGTCGAGGCCCGCTGGGCAACCCATTGTTGTATCTCTTCCGGAAAAGCAGATGATAACTTTATCACCCAACTTAACGAAATCATGCGGACAACAATTGGATAACACGCGCACAACAAAGAACGAATCGTGCTGACGTTTTTAGCTCAGAGAGCCTTAAACAGGACGTAGATGTCATTGATGAAAGCATTGTTATTCCTTGCTTGTTGAAGGGGCATTCGTCGTTGAAACTGTACGGCTTCTAGGGCTTTTAAACTCTAATAAAGTAAAGTAAACTAAGTCGTTGAGTTTTCGTTTCTTGGACGGTGATGGGTCTTCGGAATCAAACAATAATGCTCTGGACACGAACATTTTTTACTAGTGGTCTGAATGGGCACTTCGCCGATGGGGCACTTCGGAATGGAGTAATAATCCATAAATACAAGCATATAATACCCAAGAGCAGGCGTGATATCCGATATCACTCCTCCCTTTGCATCTAAGCCCTAAACCATTGGTGCAATCGTGTTCGATTGTTAAAGGAGGATTGGGATCGTGAAATAGGGTGATAAAAGCTCTGATCACCCAATTTCGCGATCTCAGTCCTCCTTTAACACTAGAACACGACGGGATTGCAACAATGGTTTAGGACGGAGATGCAAAAGGAGGTGTGATATCGTCATATCATGCCTTTTCTGGATATCACGGCTGCTCCAACGAATAACAGTATCACTGCTCGTGTTTCTGGATTGTTACTCAATTCCGAAGTACCCCATCACCGTTCAACACCGAAAACCCTAACAATGAAGAGCCCCTTTATACAACAAACAGTAAACATTTTTCGTGTCCAAAGCATTGCTGCTTGATTCTGAAGACCAATCACCATTTAAGCAACGAAAACTCAACGACGAACACCCCTTCACCAAACAAGGAATAACAGTGCTGTCAACGATGACATCTTAGACGCATTGTCGACCTTTCCGAGCATAAGAACATCATCACGATTCGTTCTTTGTTGTGCTCGTGCTAAACCATTGTTGTCAGACTGAGTTCGGAAAATTGGGTGATAAGAGCCACCTTCCTCAGATAGATATAGAACTATTTATTACCCGGTTTTTTGCCTCTTTATTTTACTCTGTTCAATTACTTGAGCCTAAAGACCTGAACGTCAACCGTTCACATCTACAACTTAATCTAGTCCTTAACCTAATCCTGTGCCTCTCAGTCCTCTTTTAACAATGCGGGAGCGCAACAATGAAATACGAACGCCCAGTGCAATATATCCGCCATTGCAGTGCTGAGAGCCGATTTCTTGCACTAAAATTGCGGATGCATTCATGGTTATTGTAGACTGGCAATACATAAATTTTTAAAAACGTTAAGAAAGAATTTTTTTGCTTGAGTGTCAGCAACCACAGTAAATTAACGAATTCGTGAATTATAGACTGGCAATTGGAATTGGACAAACCAAAATAAAAAATATTAAGCAAGTATTTTTTATTTAAATGTCATGAACCACAGTTAATTAACGAGTGAATTATGCATTTTAAAACTTTAAAACTGCTAGTTTGCTACTTAAAGCATTATATAGGCTACTTAAAATTGAAAATAACGTTGCAACCTTCATTAAAATTAATGGTTCCACTAGAAAACATGTCTCATAACTGTTCTTAATTACTACCATCGTCTTTCCGAATCTTAACTGATGTTGAATTCCCGTGCAAAACCTCAGAAGCCTCAATCTTCAATTCCTCACACAAAACGTTTTTTGCCATAACAAGCTGCTACAGCGACTGCCTAGTCGCACCGGTCTTCTGTACAGTTCCTCCACTTCCAATGTTGAGGCGCTCACCTCTATCATGCACTACAACAGCTATCTCTATTATACTAATCTAAAAGCAGTAGCCATCACGATTGCCGGTTAAAAAATATGTTTGATTTTAGGCCTATTTTACATTTTAGGCGTAATTGTCAGCTTTTGGGCCTAATTTTTACCAGCAGTTTTAATTTCGTAAGTAGCAGCTAACGGAGATATGGATTGTATAGTACGCCTATTCATTTTTGCAGTAAGATGCACCTACAGGCACAGTTACAAGTGTTACAACGTAACGTGCAACGTAGCCTATATAGATCAGTGGTAGCAGGGAAGTGATGTGAGACACGCTGTTGATGAAGCCAACAGCGACTCGTAGTAACTAGACGTTGCCATAGTAGCATAATTTTGGCCTAATTTTCATTTTCAGGCCTAATTTTAAAATGCACTTTTAATTTCGTAAGTAGCAGATAGGCCTAATGGAGAATTTGGTTCGTCGGTAAGCCTATTCATTCATGCAACAATGCGACGAGAGTATTTTAAACGAAGCTAAAATCCATTTTGTTTTTATTGAGTGTTTATTACCTTAGGATTTTAATTCGACGATCAAATGGTATTATTTCATTCTGTTACGTCGACAAAGTCTATTAGCTATAAGGAATAACGATGGTTTAATTTGCCGTGTTATTTAACTAACTGCACACACTGAATCTAACGTTGTAAACAATGGTCGTCAATAGCTGGTACCGTTGCGAAGTTGAAAAAGCGACGGACGGACAGACAAAGTCGTTGCAATAGTACTCTCAGCCGGTACGGCTATACAGAAGACTAAAAAAGGAATAAGAAATATGGCTTTGCCAGCAACAATCATCGAGCGCGACTAACCGCAGCCAACAATACTCGTAGGACTGAGAGGCAAAAACCGGATAATAAATAGGATATCACCCGCTTTCTTCGTCTCAGCACTCGGAAACCGGGTAATATTCTGTACGACTCGACCCTGCGAACCTCGAAATTGTTATATCTAACTCCTTGTAGAGGGGCTGATAACCTATGCGTTACAAGGCGCCGAAAGGAGTACAGTACAGTTACTGCTACTTGTTTCATTGTTTATGGTCCATTTTTCATTCCTTTCCCATGTCCTGCACGTTTGGCGATGCCATAGGGGACCTTAGAGTCCCTGGCAGGTCTAACCAAGGTGGCAAGGCATTCGTGCACCCTGCCCACGTCCAACAATACCATTCCCTGACCATTTTTGTTTGTTTTGTTTTTAATATATTGTATACAACTTTTAAAATCATTTTAATTGTGGCTGGCTGTTAGAGACCCAATACTGGTCCTTGCCAGACCCGTTGCTGTCGCAACAAATTAATTTTTTTTTTATAGTGCAGAGAGCGATGGTCTGAAATGCATTGTTTCTACAGTTGCGACCCCCTGCTTTGAGACAGTCTCGTTTGGCTCTCGATATGACGTTTTTATTACATCACGATCACGATTTTGTCTCGCCGGCATCTCCTCGTTGCTTGAATTCCCGAACAACCCCATAGAGACTGGCGAGTGATCAGCTTATTACCAAGAATTTATAGATGTTTTTAATGATTATTGATTGCAACCAATTTACCGTTACTGAACAAATAGTTTTTTGGTATTACGTAATACATGGCTCCATGGAGAAAAACAGGTTTTGAAGAAAATACCGAGTAAACAAATTTTTCCAAGGACTTTTATGCCCCCTCGTCTCATTCTTGTGAGGAGGGAGGCGCTCCCCTCCCCCCTCAAAAACAAGAGATCGTATTCCCTCGTTACGTCGGACATCTTCTCTCCCCGGACAGTTTCTCCCCAGAAAAAAAAATTTAATTTTCATTAAACATTATGTTGCACTTACAAGGCTGCATATTCCAGAATGCGGATACTAATGCAGTCTATAAGTACTACTGACGCTAACCTTAAAGCAACATACCGCCTGCCTTATAACCTTCCGCTTGCATCACAACACCCACGAGACGATCACATCCGCGTATTTACCACAGCTAAGGTCAACTGAGACGGTAGCTTCGTTCCTCGCAGTGAAAAACATAACTACTGTCTCAATTGGCATTGCGCCTAATAGTCCAGCCACCGCGAACCCATTGATCGTGTCGTCAACAACTGGAATGATTCTTGTATTTTAAAGTCACAATTTATAATTTTCTAGACTAGTGTCTTATAATTTTGCGTCGGCGATCTATTGGAACAATTAATTTTAATTTTTACCGCATTAGTCTATTGGATTGTAGATCTCATGTTAATTACTAGAAAATTAGTAGATGTACACACAGAGATGAAACGGTCATGATTATTGTACGCGCGCATTGCATCATTTAGTGACGGATCGTTCTTAAATATAGTTAACAAATATTCAACAGAAAATCTCCTAGACGCCACATTTTAAAACGGTTTTTTAGCAAGGGAAAGACTAACGGTAAGTAAATAGACCTTTGGGGCCGTACTTAATGTGGAGGATCGAGAAAAATGGCGCTGGGCGGTATATCCCTTTAAAGTACGTCAAAGCACCTAAACGACATTTCATGACGTCAGTTGTAGTGTTTTTTAAAGTTTTTTTAATGCTTGTGTGGCTAAACCGGCTTAATTTTTGAACTTTACCAGCCTTTTTTGAGAGAAGAAATATTGGTAAAGGAAGGGGCAAACCCGGGGGTTTGAATCGGGAAACCTCCGATCATCGTAGGGGCCGCAAGATTGTCCAGAATTGGCCAGAATAGTTCCCATAGTCGCTGAAGAAGCATGGTAGCCTCTCCGCAAACCTCCAGCATCCAGGCTGAGCGTTCTGGCTCAGCCACGATGACTGCCAGTGACAGATGACAGTGTTAAAATCGAGACAAACAGGAGGGTTACGTGCTGCGAGTGCATGTATGTAAATCGAGTGCACAGATTGATGAGCACACAAGCAAAATTCACCGTAAATCGAGCGCATATGTACCTCTGGCAGTGTGTAATCAGAACTGTGGGGGGGGGGGAGGCTGTGCTTCGCGCAGAAACGACGAAAATCCCAAAGTCTTAACGAATCAGGCCTGCCGGTAACTCACTGCCGGAAATACGGAAAATGAAACTGGGTTAAGTACACTCGATCTACGATTTATTCAGGAAGCGTGTGTTCGATCTAAGTACGTTCGCTGCACGCCACCACAGGAGACATCTCTAACCTATATTGTACAACTCTTTCATTGTTGGACCATTGTTGCAGCAGTGGATTTATATCATGAAGTCACACAGCTACAACAATGAAACCGTTGTCTTACCACAGTCTAGTAAGAACCACGGCTAGGCGTGGGTTCTAGACACACGATAGTGTGTCGCTGCCAAGTAACAGTAGATCATCCCATTGTAGACATCCGATTGTTAAAAAATTGATTGTTAATGATATAAAGGCGGCCTTACTAAGCAGCATTGGGCTGGGTTGATACTTGGGTGGGTGACCGCCTGGGAATCTGGCTGTTGCAGACATAGGGCCTTAGGGCTTCGGGCAGATGACCAGGAGTGGTTAACGCTCGTTAAACCCTTTTTTTTTTTGGCGGCCTTACTTTACTTTGTTCCACATTATGCTTTCAGAAAACTGACTGTATGACGCCATGTTTTCTTCCACTACGAGTGCAAACAAAATCCGTAAACATCCCATTCGTAAAAATAGTAACTTTGTTGAGTGTACAACTGTGATAGTCACATGTTTTTGCACTCATAATGCAAGGAAACTAGTCGTCATACAGTCCGTTTTCTGAAAACATAATGTGGAACAAACTATAGCAGACATGTGTCTGTTAACTGTAAGCAACTGAAGCATATTTTGGCATGTTGAGGATAAATTCCAATGCGACGGAAATGTTTCAAATTGTAGAAAAAGGAAGGGGGAAGGGTCAGAGATTAAGAAAAACTAAAACGTAAAGGATCAGTGTCCACCAATCATAGAGAAAAAGATGCGTCAATAACGTTGTTTTTATGTTACTGTTTAGCAGCTTAGCTAGCTAATAAGATTTTTCCCATGTTAAGGGCGCGTTTACCCAGCGACTCGCCTTGGCTTTCTCGCAGTGAGAAGCTAATCGCGATTCCAAATGTATCGTTGCGATGGTAACAACGCTACCTGGATTAGCTAAATCCGACATCGTTTGAATAAATGATTGCAGTCTTATAATCTTTGCCAATAAGATAAAGAATTCCTCCTGATAAAACAATTTTCCCAGTCGCATCTTCACTCACATTATTGCCTGTTCTTCATTGCTAGGCGGGAGTGCTAAAGCCGCCGCCATGTTGGAATTTCAGGTGATTTCTAGCTTCTAGCTGAGACGTCCTACGTAGCTGAACTTTTGCACACGGATGCATGGTGATCTGAGCATGGTCCTTTTGTTGGTTTGGGGGTTGTAGGGATCAGTACAAATGCGTGGGAGGGTTTTGAAATTCGCAACCAGGGAATTTAAATTTCGTTTCTTTTTACAAGTTGCAACCAAAGATTTCAAGCAACAATGGCTTGAACAATCAACACTGGTCCTTAGATGATTGTAAAAGTCTGGACGAACTAAAAGCTGAATTGTAACGAAGGACAAAATAAGCAAACATTTACGTTGCCGTGGATTGCGTAAGAATAAAGGGATGCACATTAGATGATGGTTACGCAACAATACGCAAGCAATAGCAAGCGTGGTTTTTGCTAATAACCAAAAAATAAAATGCATCGCGTTCTGCTGTCTTAGTAACGGGGGTTTCTGCACGACTAAATGTGAACGAAGAAAGCAAACGAAAAAATTCCCTATTTTGCTGATGTAACGGCTAATTATTTGTATAGATATGAATGTCTCCAAAAAGAAAGGTAGCGCGGAATATAACATGGTGCGCTGACTTTTTGTAAGTTCACAGTCCTAAGTTACATGTATCTTTCAACCGCAAGCAACTAAAAGCATAACTTGTCATGTCGAGAATAAATCCTAATGCTGCCGAAATCTTGAAAAAGTAAGGGGAAGGTACAAGGATAAACAAAACAACTAAAGTGCATGCGCTGATTGAGCGAACGAATTTAGCGATTGTTAGCCAGTGTTTGCAAAAATGGGATTGAAGAAACGTAAGCACGTGAAGAATGCTCGTTCAATAAACTAAGCCATGTCAATTCTTTGGCTAATCGAAGGGCTAATTGGCAATGGTAAATTCGAAAATTATCAACGTGAAAATTTATAGATATCAAATTCTTCCAGAAAAAGATTCTTGAAGATTCTTGAAGATAAGATGGTGTAACCTTTTGTACGTTCACAGTCCTATGAAAGTTGTGATATCTACCCAAAACCAAAACTGGTAGAAAACCCGCCAAGTTTCCAAAAACGATCGCTCTTTGAAGGTAGTGATATCATTCTACAAGGGAAAGGCCGCCAAGGTTAATCCTATTATCCAAATTAATCGCGCCCAATAATACTTTGGGCGTTAAATGAAAACTTGAAGATTGCTGCCACTAGTAGCAATCTTCTAGTTTTCATTTAACTTTTGAACTATTAGTATGTGCGATTAACATGGATAATATGATTAACCTTGGCGGCCTTTCCCTGGTGTGGAATGATATTACTACCTTCATAGGCCGATCATGTTTGGAATCTTGGCGGGTTTTTCTACCAGTTTTGGTTTTGGGTGGATGCATACTTACGTAAGTAAGAAAACAAAGGCGTGGGTTAAGAAAACGAAGGTCTTTGATTGTTACTTAAGGAGTAAAAATACAGTCTCTGTCTATATTTACGTATTCCAATCGTTTCTAAAGTATTATTAAACTAACACTTTAAATTAACGACTAAAGAATTCTGGGCATAGATAACGAAGTAGGGTCCTTACTTACGTAAGTAAGAAAACGAAGGCCTTTGGTTCTTACTTACGTAAGTAAATCTACTAATGGTATCAATGTTTGCGTATCAACATTTATGTATCAACTAGTTGTGCCCCCTCCCGGATTCGTATACGTATCCCCCATACACGCTTGCCCGCCTCCCCCTCCCCGAAAACGTCTTTCCTTGACATTCTCCCTTTGGTGCTGCCCCTGAAAAGTCGCTGGAGTGTGTTTGACTGAAGGCTAAAAAAAACCCTATCACTGAGAAATCCTGCATTCAGTAAGCAAGTAATCCCATGTTTAAGTTAATACTTTGAAACAATTTACTTCGGTAGCGTGCATTGCCCGCCACACACACTTGCCGTGGCACCCTCTCCCGCACCCCCCGAAAACGCCGCCCCGTGACATTTCCCCTCTGGTGCAGCCCCGGAAAAGTCGCATGCGTATGTTTGACTGAAGGCTAAAAAAAAGCCCTGAGACAACTTTAAACCAAACGACGATTGGTTCTTCTCGAGGCCCCCAATTGGCAGCCTGATACGATGGAAAGGCGCATTTATTTCCTAAATGTTCACTTCCAGAAAGGAGTTGAATTGTTTTAGTGGGCGGCAACAATCGTTGCTTGCAACAATTTCGCAATACACGGTACCGAGGTGAATTGTTTCAAAGGATTAACTTAAACATAGGGTTACTTGCTTATATGAATGCTAGGGTAACACAGAAGAAGCCCCAAAAACATTTAGCCCCACATGGAATAAGCCCCAAAACGTGTGGGGCTTGTTCCACGTGGCCGCAAAGAGTTGTGGGGCTTCTTCCTTGTGCACCAGTTCCGTTTGGAAAGAACATTCCCACCAACAATGCCTCGTTATGCTATCACAATAATGGCTCGGTCACTAACAATGCAAATCGTTGTTGTACAAATATGTTAGACTATGGCGTTCAGCAAAAATTCGGTAAGACTTTCGCTTTATTGCCCTCGTGGCTTCGCCACTCGAATAAACAGCGAAAGTCTTACCTTATTGTTGCCGAACGCCATCGTCTATCTGATACATAACGACATCACAGAACAAATTTTAAACCAAACTTAGTTTACCACATGCTACTCGTTTCTTGCCCGTTGATAGAGGAGCCGAGGCAATTAACCTAATCTAACTTATTCTAATCGTCAGTAACAAAACCACCACCATGAGCAGTCTCTTTCCCCCTCCGTGAATTTCTAATAAATTGAAATGGTTACGGTACCACTTTTAGTGTAAACACATCATTTAATGAAAATAAAAAATTGCTTGGGTTTTTACACTTGTGGAAAGTGTGTTGGGGAAAATTTTCGGGGGGAAGGGGGGGATAAAGTACGGGGAGATAACGTCTGAACCAAGAGGGGAAATTGTCTGATATCATTTTCGAGGGAGGGAGGGAAAGGGTAATGTCCGAGGGAAGGGGGGGGGGGGCGGGCGGGGGGAATGTTCGAATACCGTTAAAACGACACAACCAATCTATCTTGCTTTTACTAAACATTTTAAAGAATTTTTTTACAGCATTTTGCAAGTAGAAGTTCTAGTACAAACGCATGCATGGAATGATTTTTTTGTTTTAAATGGCAATCCGCATCAGATTTGGTGGGGGTCGGGGGAATAAAATATGTGCAGTAAGCCGCTTACTTAATAAGCAATAAGCCAAAAAATAGATTATATACTTAGCAAAGTACCTTTATGTCGACGAAGTACAGAAACACAAATCACTGGACTGGGAAGAGGCGTTGCTCAATTCAATTGTAATAATCATATGCTTTGTTAAAGATATCGATGGTAAACTCTGCACCGCAGCAAGATACCGAATCGCAGAAAGATAGCGATGATAAACTCTACACCGTAGCAACATGTCTGAATGATGACTGCCAATCACTTAGCGCCTCGTAGATCTCTTTGGTTTCATAAATCCTGCCTTACTATGTAGAAAAGATTCTTTTCATTTTTTCAAGGACCACGCTAGTGGTCTGCTAACCAAGTTCAATTGTCAGATTTCATTGTAGGAAAGTCATTGATAAATTCCTACATTGTTCCAAGGCGGCCACTAACTAGCTTTGGTACTTTATATCTGAAACCAGGCCTGAGGTTATTTCACGATGGTGAGGGTAAATACCTATGCGGCAAAACAGCTAGAAAATCGTAAAGAATGGCCAGTTTTTTTTACCCTGACAAGCACTAGTTGTATTTGAATCAAGTGCGTAAACTGTTCCAATGTGATAAAAGTGCGTGAAAATTATTGTTTCAGCTGACTACTACTACTACATCAAGACACACACTAGTGTCGCCTGCCAAGATCAACGATGGCACCCAGATGAAATATATGCATGAGCATGGCGACCACTTGACACTTGCGTCTTTTCAGCTAAGGTAAGCCACCTTAAACCAAAAGTGGTATAAGAGAAGCCGCCAAGTTTCCAAAAAGGGCCGGCCTTTGAAAATAGTGATATCAATCAACCAGGGAAAGGCTGCCAATGTAGGTTAATCCTATTAATCAAGTTAACTGAACCTACCAATAGTTCAAAGGTTCAAATGAAAACTGGAGGTAGCAATCGTCAAGTTTTTATTTAACGACCAAAGCATTATTCGGTGCGATTAACTTGGCTAAATAAATTAACCTTGGCGGCCTCTCCCTGGTTGAATATCACTACTTTCAAATGCGACCACTTTTTGGAAACTTGGCGGCTTTTTCTCTTATAACGGTTTTGGTTTTGGGTGGATATCACAACTTTCATAGGCCTGTGAATGTACAAAGAATCCCTCCCACGGTCTAATCGTCACCTCTACCTTTTTTTGTTTGGAGGTATTTTATGTCTATAAATTTTCTCATTCATAATTTTCACATTTGCCATAGTCATTCCAAATAAATTAATAACAAGCATAAGAGTATGGTAATTGCAAGGACTTAAGTTCCTATGAAATAAAAGATACCCTGTGTCTTATTGAAACAGTAATGAGAAATTTATTCGGGTCGTGGCCTGAAGCCAAACACCCTGCTACAAAAGCTACCTAACTCTAAACTTAACGTACAGCATAAGTGAAGTTCCAGTTCAAATTTAATACGAGAGAACAACGAGCATAAGTGAAGTTTTCAAAGTTTTCAAATAGCAATAATCGCGCCTCAGGTAGTCTTCATTGGCTACGATATTGCCTCTGCGCAAAGCTCTGAGCATGAGTGAACCACCTATTTACAACAATAATGTATTCTGACAATTAAGTACTGAAACGATAAGCGTACAACACTTAAGCATGTTATAATTTAGTGTTGGATGACAATACAAACAATGGTTATAACAATAATTTTGTTCTTACGCGCCACTTCAGGACCACGTGCTTCTACCTGCAACTCCCAGTTTAAAACAAGGCACTTTCCCATATGACGCTTTACCTGTCTGCCGAAATTTAGATTTGGCAACTTTTCCCTAGTGAGCTGTACAGGTGTCTTTATACCCTATAGAATTAACATGGGTGCCTGCGGATTAGCTATAGTTTGTTCCACATTATGTTTTCAGAAAACTGATTGTATGACGCTCCGTTTCCTTGCACTATGAGTGCAAAAACATTGGATATCACATTTATAGACGCTACACAGTTACTATTCGAGTCTACGAGTGGG
Source organism: Lithobius niger (assembly GCA_023313725.1). Lineage (NCBI taxonomy): Eukaryota > Metazoa > Arthropoda > Chilopoda > Lithobiomorpha > Lithobiidae > Lithobius > Lithobius niger. Next base: position 22,095 of record JAHWFP010187811.1, on the reverse strand, counting down.
AAATTTACATATATTTTGCACTCGTACTGCAAGGAAACGCGGTGTCACAGTCAGTTTTCTGAAAACATAATGTGGAACAAACTATAGTTACTAGCCAAACCTATAAATTCTTGTTACTAGTAACACAAATCAACGTTATTGAGGGCACTTTCTTTTTCTCCATAAAGAACACGTTCTACATTTTAATGGTGAGGTTTTCTTAGTTACTGGACCCAAGACACTTGATTCAAACGATTTGCAAAGATTTCTACCGCATGGGGAATTTACACCAGTATGCTGAAATCAGTTATCTAAAACAAAACCTGAAAGAACCCGCCAAGTTTCAGCCAATCAAAGTAGTGATATCAGAGCCAAAAAGGCTGCCACCAAGTTACTACATTAGTTGCCAAGCTAATCCCAACAAGTATTAGATCAAAGGTTAAATCAAAACCTGATCATTGGTACTATCGGTAGCAATGGTCAAGTTTTTGTTTTAACGTGTGAGGCAATAGTCGGTGGAATTAGCTTGGCAACTAATGTAGTAACTTGGTGGCAGCCTTTTTGGCTCTGATTATCACTACTTTGATTGGCTGAAACTTGGCGAGTTCTTTCACCCTTGTGGGTTTTGTTTTAGATATCACTTCTTTTGAATTTTTTTTTTTTTTGTGTGCCGTATTATTACTTTTGCCACTGCCCATTTATCTACTACCTGGTCAAGTTTGGTCGAAAAATATTGAATACGAACGGAGATATAATTTTTTTTTTTTTAGTTTCGCTGTAATGAGGACTTAAATCATATAAAGTAAAGCGTTTGTTGATTTCAAAGGGTTTTAGCGAGCGTTAACCGCACCCGGTCATCTGCCCGACGAAGTCCTAAGGCCCTATGTCTACTGATTTCCATTCAACCATCAACAATAAGTAGCGCGGACTGCGGATTTATTAAGAGCTTAGTGGCCCGAAGCCATGCATGCATGCGCGTGCATTTTATCAACGATGTTGTGTTGCCGATTATTTTTGGCAGTCCGTTTGCATTGTTATTTGGTAACACTAATAACGAGTAATGCTTATTTTGATCACCGGTGGCGTTTTCCCAACATACAGAAAAATGGCATTACAAATGATTGCAATCTTTTTAGTTAAAGTCTCCTCAAACGTCAACCTTAAAAGGCACGTATTGGAGTTAAAATAGTGCTGAATACCAAATTTCATTCGTATCTGTCGCATCATTTATTTTATATGAGCAGAATTAGTCAGTAGTCAGTATATAGTAGTCAGTAGTCAGCTGAAATCAACGATCTTCACGCACTTTTATCATCTTGATACAGTTTGTGCACTTGATTGAAATACAACTATTACTTGTCAGGGCACAAAGACAGCCCATTTCCAACAATTTTCAAACTGTTTCGCCGTATAGGTATTTATCCTCATCATCGTGAAATACGCTCAACTCTGGTTTCAGATAAAGTGCCAAAGCTAGTCAAAGGGGTCAAAGCCCCCTAAGGGGTTAAGGCCCTAAGCTAGTGGCCATGCAGCAACAATGCAGGAGTTAAATAATGACTTTCTTACAATGAAGTTAAGTGTGACAATTATTGAACTTGGCGGGCAGACCACTAGCGTGGTCCTTGATAAGCTTGTTTCAGTTAAAAGACCGAGCTAATGATTTTTCGGCGAGGGCGAGCTTGGGATGGCTCAATTGTGGTGAATGGGTCGCGTGTGGTGGCAAAACCCAAGGTACAGTACCTTGGGTTTTGGCTGGACCCTCAGCTGTTGTGGACTCATGATGTGGTTGCAGCGAGGCAGAGTATCACGTGCTGCGGTCCATTGCCAACAATGCATCTGTCGCTAAGCCTGGCACGGTTGCATCCTTTTACAATGTGTATGTGCGTTCTTGCGTGGATTACCATATCCCTGTTCTGGTAAGTTCTGGCCAGGCTATTAGGGCAGTGCAGGTTGCCTTGAATCTGGCCCTGCGGGTTGTCACGGGCTGCCTCCCATCCACCCCTGTGCTGGCGTTGCATCTGGAAGCTGGTGAAGTCCCAGTTGCCTTCCGAGCAAAGGAATTGCTGGTCAGTGTTTGCCTACGAGCGATTGGGAGGGGCACGTCGGATCCCTTAGGGCGTATCTTGGTGGATTACATGTCTCTGTCCGGAAGGGCCCGTGATTTGCTGGGTGCCCCGGGACGGGGGGGGGGGGGGTGTCGCTGCTCATGCATAGGGGTTTGATTGGCTTTCCCCCTTTTCATACACCCGACGGCCCCATGGCTTTGGTGCCCAGCCGCGCTGGCTTCTCTGCGAGCTGGGGGTGTTGGGCTGGGTGGTCTGGGGTGCAGGTGTTTTGCGATGCGTCGTTCTTTGCGGCCCAGGGGAGGGGGGGGGATTGGGGTGCGTGTTCTAAGTTGGCACCTGGAGTACCGTTTCTCCCTCGACCCTCTACCCTCGGCTTTCGTTGGGGAGCTCGCTGCCATTTCCATGGCCCTCGACATTGGTTCTGACTTGCAGGTACCGGAATACTGTGTCTTGACTGACTCATTGGCTGGTCTCGGATTTTTGCGTCGTTGTTTCCAATCGTTGCAATGCTCCCATCCTGTTGAATTTGAGATAGGGTGGAAGCTGTTCTCGCCGTACCAGTGTGGCAAGTCTGTCTCCATTGTGTGGGTTAAGGGTCACTCGGGCAATTTCAGTAACGAGTTGGCTAACAGCCTCGCTAGGCAGGGTTCTGTTGATGGCTCGGCTGAGGTCCGGCTAGCTCTTCGTCGTAGGGACTTTCAGCCGGTGGTTGAGGGAGTTGTTGGGGGGAGTGGGCAGCGGCGTGGTATGCGAGTGAGTTGAGTCGCAGTCTTTCTGCGTTACATCCAACCACTGCATGTCCAGACCCTCTCAATAGCATAGCTCGCCGGGATGCCGGTTTGCTATCCAGGCTCCGTACGGGGCATGTACATCTCAAGGCACATTTGTTTCGGCTAGGGTGGTCTCGCTCTTCACTCTGCATTTGTGGTGTTGGTGACGAGACAGTGCGTCATTTTCTTTTTGAGTGCCCCCGATGGACGGCTCAGCGCCGTTTTGTGGTTGACCTTGGGGTTGACCCAATGCATAAGGCCGTTGGTGTTTCGCCACACTCCTCGTTTGGTATTGGTCCCCTGCACAGGACCTTAGGTTTTTCGATTTACCTAGGGTCCCAGGGTCTCTCGTGCTCTCTTGTTCCTCGGCTGGCCGACTGCAGTGAGTAATGTATAGACGGGTTGTAACTTTAGGTAGTTTTAAGTAGTTTTTAGAGAGAGCTCATGGTGTATTAGGCCGTTAGGCTCTGTAAATAAAATATGATGGTGAGGCCGCCTTTGTTTCATCAACAATACCTTTTAACAATCGTATGTCTACAATCGGATGATCTACTGTTACTTGGAGATGACACACTAGCGTGTATCCAGACTTGCCGTTTTCAGCCATATGAGGATAAATAACAATGCGTCAGGAAAAGGCTGAAACTTGTTTCATCAAGAGACTTTGGTTGCCTGACAACATAAAGTCACTGTTAATGGCCCAGCTTAACGGTTTCTTGTAAAAACTATGTGAATAACGTTGGTTTTTGCCAAATTACTGGCTACTGGCTATTTATTTTTTGTTTCACGAAAATAATTCTAACATGCGGTGAGTAAAGCTGGTTCTTAGATCATTTTACAGGCATTGCTCTGAGATGTGCTCCTTCCATAAGGCCTTTTCTAATTGATCAAGTGAATCAGGGGTTACAGGGTCCTCTAACCCGCCAGATTAATCACATTGTTTTACTATGTTTTAAACGTTGTCATTATGCAACAATGCCAATCAGCAAACGCCAGCTGCAAGATGTAGACTAAAGATTAAAGGGTTTAGGTTGTTTAGATCCTTGAAGCAAAGTTTCATAACAATACAAAACATTAAATCAATGATAATCAGCAAATAATGCCTATCAGCATGACATAGCATGCTGTATCAGTATTATTTGTTGTAAATAGGGTGAACGCATGGCTTCGGGCCACAGCTCCTAATAAAGTTTTCTCCTTTCCCAATCAGTAAACACCCGTAGACTGAAGATTAAATAAATCCGTGCGTTTTCTAGGAGTACAGAAGACCAACTTGGTAGATCAAAGTATAAGGAATTAAAAACAAGAACACAATTGTGATCTATGGAGCTTGATTTTGTACAACAACAACAATAAAAACAACAACAACCACACAAAAAACGCCGTTCTACACATATTTTGTGACGAGGCCCTGTGGTAGTCAGAATGATCACAATGTTTAGGAATTTTTATTGTTGTAAGAAATAAATGTAACTTATGGCTATTGTCATTGATGAGAATGCTATGCATGCAAACCGACTGAGGGCTGGTGGCTGAGCTGTAGCAGGAGATTGTTAAAAGTGTAAAACATAAACACCTCCAATCTCATTGCACGAATGTGAAAAATAACTAGCACACTATGACGAGTAAGTACTTCAGCACATTTGTTTGTTTTGAGTTTCGTTTTGCCATTTCAAGGATTTTAATCAAGGATCTTACCTTTTTTTGTTTTTAAGGTTCCTCAGATCATGAAAAACTCGTTAAAAAGTTAAAACTGAAATTTTGAATTAAAATGCAAAACCACCTAGTGGCGTGGCACGCCGAAAAATTAGCGGCGGCGGGCAGCGGCAGCGTGCCAAAATTATTTTTCATGAGCAACGGCGTGCGGAATATTGGGAAAATCATCGGCGGCGGCGGCACGGCGGCGGCATGGCAGCGGCATGGCATGGCGTGGTGTGGCGGCGCACGGGCCTACGCCGGGAGGTCACGCATCGGCAAGGCCACCTGAAATAAGTGTTGATCCAGGCAGCAGCTACTATCTCGGCTATCCTTGCGCATAGAACCGCGATCGTTTCTTCTAGTGGCTGTCTAGCGAGCCTAACGTAAATTCCACATTGCCAATTGTAGCATTATACACTCGAAGGATTTTAATTTTTACCTTTTTTAACTGCTTATGCATGTAATGCATAAAGCAGTTATTGAAATACAGTTGGGAAGAAAAAGGGGCTTGCGTAGTGAGCTAGTGTTAAATGACGTTTCGTCCCACTCCAGTCGTTTATTTGAACGGGTCATGCCTATCACCCTTATCGTATGGCCGGCAGTGACTGAAATATTAGTAGATTTTTCATGATTTCTATAAGAAGACGTGCCAGGAAAATGTAGGCGTTGTTATTGAACAGTTTATGGCTAAATCGTTTGCATATGAAGGGTTGTAGGTCCTTGACTAAAAATGTTTGCCAATTATGTTTCTGTATGAAAAAAAGTTGAACCGGAACTGGCCCAGCTTATTTCAGGTTTTGACAACATGCACTGAAAACGGAATTCTATCTGTTGTTGGGCTATTGGCGAATCACTGAAAAAAAAAATGGCGGCTACTTTACGGTTCGCGGGAAGGCTGGCCTAGGATTCTATGCATATTGGCAATTCGTGTAGTTATGTGGCTCCTGCTAATCAGGTAATTATTGTATAATCGATTATTTAGTGTAACAGTTTGTTGTAGTATAATCAATTCGACAAACGTGTGAGCCAACGGGATAGTGCGGGCGTAGCGAACGGAATAAAGGCAGAATTATAAATTCATTCCACGATCACTTTCGATAGTAAAATAAACAATAGAGGGAACAAGTTTACTTTACGCGGCTTATGGGAAGAATAATGGCTCCTCACCGATTGATCTCTCGTTGAGCTAGAATGACATAAAATGATCAACTGAACAACATTTTCCCATAAAAGTTTTGGAGCAAAGGCTTCGTTTGGCCGTCAGAAATTATTGAAAATCCGCACTCTTTGCGCTGACGGACGAGAGGCCGTGTTCTCAGCTGATATTTTTTTTTCCCGTAAACAGTTCAGATAGGTGGGTTGTTATTGTTAGTTTTGTGTGGTTTTGTTATTGTCGGAACCGGCTTCGGCATTCCACTCGAGGTAATGAACTGGTTGGGGTTTGGCGTTTCACTTGCCAGACTTTCGCCCAGTTTCATGCTTTCTGGTGCAGCGCTGTGCTAACTTTGGACCTTCACCACGGCCAAACGGTGCGTTTTCCCCCAAATATGGAAGAGGAAAACATTACTCAGCAGGTAATTCTTAGTCCATTAAAAAAAAATCGGACGAGAGCCCGTTTTCTTCCCATGTTCCCTTTACGCACATGGCCCGAAATTCGAAAAAAAGAGGAAAAAACCTACGTTTAATTTTCACGGAAGGCACTACAAATTGGTCCCAAATTGCGGAAACTTGTTAAATCATCATTAACATACCCTAACCAATTAACTGCCCCAGTATGAAATGCCAAACCCCACCCAGTTAACTACCTCAGTATGAAATGCAAAACCCCAAACTTACCTAACCTAACTTAACTGACAATAACAAAACCACACAAAACCACACGAAACTGACAATAACAACTCGCCTATCGGAACCACCCAATAGAGAGCTTTGTCTTTCGTCTATGAAAATAATAATGTTGCGATTTTTTGCATAAGCAGTTTATGTATTTCTTTATGAAATTCTTGCACGAAACTGACAATAACAACCCGCCTATCGGAACTGTTTACGAAAAAATATATAGGGTGCCCTTCCGGCCCAGCCCGGCAAGGATTTTAATCTTTCTTACCTTTTTTTGTTTTTAAGGTTCCTCAGATCGTGAAAAACTCGTTAAAAAATTAAAACTGAAATTTTGAATTTAAATGCAAAACTGCCTAGTGGCGTGGCGCACCGAAAAATTAACGGCGGCGGGCAGCAGCAGTGTGCCGAAATTATTTTTCATGAGCAATTAACTTGGCTAATAGTATTAACCTTGGCGGCCTTTCCCTGGTTGAATGATATCACTACTTTGAAATGCCGACCCTTTTTGTAAACTTGGCGGCTTCTCTTACACCAGTTTTAGTTTTGGGTGGATATCACATCCTTCATAGGCCTGTGAATGTACAAAAAACCCACGGTGTAATTGTCACCTCTACCTTTTTTGTCTGGAGGTAGTTTATGTCTAGGTATTTTCTCATTCATAATTTTCACATTTGCTATTGTCATTCCGAATAAATTAATAACAAGCATAAGAGTACGGTAATTGCAAAGGACCTAATAAGTTCCTATGGTATAAAAGATACACTGTGTCTTATTGAACCAGTAATGAGAAATTTATCCGGGTCGCGGGGCAGATAATTCATTTTGAATTCGCGTACCGTAAAAAAAAAGATTTGGATTTGATTGGGGCAAAAAAAACGGCCAAACCTTTGCAACCCACCTGTGCATTTTGTTTCCCAATCTTCTTTCCAGCAAAATTGTCCCTTTTATCGTCGTGGGGCAGATAATTCAGTTTGGATTCGTGTACCGTAACAAAAAACCGACCAAACCTTTGCAATAAAAGATACTCCGTCTCTTAGTGAACCGTTCCATTCTGAATTTTAATTGAGGCCGCGGCCTGCTGCCATGCACCCCAAAAATCCAACCTAACTACACTAAGGATAACATACACACAAATCACATCAACAGAACCAAGCAATTAGTGGACAAATACTACAATTTTATTGAGGCCCCGGCCAAATGCCATGAGCCCCAAACCTAACCACCTATTTGCAACAACAATGAATTCTGACAATTAGGTACTGAAACGATAAGCGTGTAACACTTAAGCATGTTATAATCTACTGTTGGATGACAATACAAACAATGGTTACAACAATAATTTTGAGCCACTTCAGGGCCACGTGCTTTTAGCTCCAACCCCCATTTTAGAAAAATATATATATATTTAATTAACCTTGTTATACAGCAGATTGATACCTCCCCTCCCACACGCCTCTTCCCAAATCTACCCAAATGGACGGTGTCACAGAGATAATGCCAACACACTGAAAACACACGAATCATGGAGGGGTGAGGTGGTTGGCATAAGACAAAAATATTTGTCTACGTGTAAAGGATTACAATAATTGTATTTAGTTCATGATAGAGGTGCCCTCTGATGACAAAAACTAACAAGAATTTGAATATTTAACTTTCGATTCGGAATTTGGGCCTTGTTCACAATAAAAATGTTAAACATTAAAAGAGGTGGGTGCTGCCACAAATTGTGGACTTCATACAGCCGCCATATTGGATGATTTTCCAACGTGATGGCTGTGTGAAGTCTACTGTTTGTGGCAGCTCCAACTTTTGTTTGTTAGTGTTTTACCATTTATATTGTGAACAAGTACCAAATACCTGGTCGAAAAATTAAGTATTTATTGCCAAATTCTTGTTCTTGTATCCAAAGAATTCTATACTAAGAATTCTTTTCTTAGTATCCAAAGGGTGCCTATATCATAAACTACCGCTGCAACTCACAAATTAATTTTTCAAGAACAACTGCATTTAGGCTTAGCTTCGCTAAAAAAGCATTTATTAAAAGTTCAACTTTTTTTTTTCAATTTTTTTTGGAGGTGAGCAGCAATTTCGGCGCCCTTTCACCTTTCGGCGCCTGGGGTCAGTGGCTCACACCCCTTCCGGTAAACTTTCTCACATAAATGTGGTAAACTATATATTTATTTATAAGTAATAGTTATTGGTTAAAAACTATTGGTTATCGTTTTAAACCACGGGTGCGATGATTTGGCCGCGAGACATGCAAATACGTCGAGGGGGCAAAGCCCCCCGAGACGATTTGCATGTCGAGCGGCCAAATCATCGCAGCCGCTTTTTAAAAATCGATAACCAATAGTTCTTAATAAATAACATATTTATATCACGGTTGGAACGTCAAGCTAACTCGTATTTAATTAAAACATGTTTGTGTTTTGTGTAAAATTTCTCAAAAAGACTAAAGGTCATTCCATTTTAGTTTACTGAGGGTGGAGTGGTTGGTAGGCCGACGAGTCGTTTGCGTCCGTTTGTGGGGGAGTGGGCAGGAATTACGCAGCGTCGTTTCGCCGTATTTCACGCTAGCCAGGTCGCTTGTGTTTTCGAAGCTTTTCGGAGTGATAGAACTTCGATAAATGGCTGCAGGGATAGAATGACATTCTGGGAAGGTATGTAATTCATTTTGAGCGTTTGTAGTTTGAGAATTGTTTAAAAACTAGGTAATAGGGTAGCGGTATGAATGAAGGTCATTGCATTTTAGTTTGTGGAGAGAGGGAGGGGGGGGGGGAGTTAACGCAGCGTGAATGGCTTAGATATTGGCCAGACGTATAAGAGTTTGCAGGGATGGGATTTCATTCCTTTTAAGTAATTAAGTTTTGGGCGTTTTTATTGTGTTAGGTTTTTTGTTTCGCGGTGTATTTGGTCGTTGGTGTGTGTTCCCGGTCGCGTGATCCGGAAATGCCAAAAGTGTGGGTTATCGGCAAAAGTGTGAGGTAACTTGATAACCCACACTTTTTGCGATGACGCACACTTCCGGTGTTGGTTAACGGGATTTAACCAACGGAAATTTAGCATGGCGTTGAGTTAGCGTGACGTCACAGCCGTAGTATAAAGGAAGTTAACATCCGTCTTTTAGAGAAGGCCAGCAACACGCTGGCACTTGCGAATACAAGAGCAGCTGGTTGGGATAATCACTTGCCCTGTCAAAGGGTTGATCTGACATTAACGTAACACAGGCTGTATTCAAGTAGTAAACAATTCTAAGTGGTTTACAAGTTAGATAGCTGTCAACACTAACCGAAAAGTGCTCCCCTTAGAAGAAAGTAGTGATATCACCCCCGTCAACATACAACCCCAAGCTAATCCCGACAACTATTAGATCAAAGGTTAAAAGAAAAACCTGACCACTGCCACAATCCATAAAAATGGTCAAGTTTTTCATTTAACGTCCGAAGTAATAGTCGGTGGGATCAGTTGGTGGTTGTTCGTTAGCGAGGGTGATATCACTATTTTCTAAGGGGAGCACTTTTCGGTTAGGGCTGGTACACCATGTAACAACGAAATTACTTTTTTTTCCCGCGGCTTGATTGACCCTGTGCTCACGATCTGTATTTTGTTTTCTACTCATCGTCCCTCTCATCGTTGTGCGGCAGATATAATCCGGTTAGGATTTGCGCTCCGTAAAAAAAAAATTCAAACCCTTGCAAAAAAGGCACCCTGTCCGGTCCCTTATTGAGCCATTAATGAATGTAATATGGGGCCCTTGCCCGTAGCCACTACAAAACATGACACAAAGCCAGTAATGAGAAATTTATTCAGGCCGTGGCCCGAAGCCAAACGCTTTGCTACAAAAGCTACCTTACTCTAAACTTAACCTACATGACAACACGGGACCCTCCATCATCTCAGCATCTATCCCACAGTACATCGCTCTAACAATAAGTAAATCCAGGAGTGTATAAACCCTCCTACGGACGTGCATACATCATACGCTCCTGGTAAATCTCATCTACTTGGCAGCGATGGCTCGTTTTTGTTATCACAGTATCACAGACGTTCAAATGCTGCAACTTAGTGAGTTTTTTGCTTAGAATTTATTGTTTTTGGTTTAGATATCACGATTTTTGGTATCTGTGCCTAACGCGATTTTTTTTTTTTTTTGTTTGGTACTTACGATGTTCTAGATGCTTTACGTTTTTGGTTGTAACCTTGCTGAAGCTGTATTTCTGAAGTTTAAAACATTTTCGGTGACGGTTGAGTCTTGGTTGTTTTGGTAACTGATGTGATTTTATGGTTTTGTGGTGTTTGGATTTTGTAAATCGAATACTTTCTTTAAAAGCAAACTGGATTCTAGGAATAACTACTTGCTCGCAGAAAGAAGCAAAGTATTAATTCTGTAGAAATTGCACATATCAGATAAATAATTCTCATGTTGTTTGTTGATGGGTCTGGCGGATTGAGTTAATTTCGCAATAACAATGCAACTCATATTTAGTATGGAGGAGTAATGTAAGCCAGATATATGCTGTGGCAGCACTTGACGTGGTGGTTTTTTTACGTTATTGGTTGGAAGGTTTTGTTGATGCTCTACATTTGGTTGTTTTCGGCACTGATTCTTGTGCCGATACACACAGCGCTGAACCCTTTTATTGTGAATACTACACGTATAAAATGTTTAACAAGAAAACAATATCCAAACCAATGCCATATGTTACTGTAATTAATTCTGAGGGAGAAGTTGCAAGTATCTTAACTGAATATTCCAGCACTAACATCATGATCTGGAAGTGCAGCATTTATTTGTACGAAGATAAGACTGTGAGACCTTTTGTACGTTCACAATCCTATGAAAGTTGTGATATCCACCCAAAACCACCAAGTTTTAGAGAAGCCGCCAAGTTTCCAAAAAGGGTCTGCCTTTGACAGTATGCAGTGATATCATTAAACCAACGAAAGGCCGCCATGCTTAATCCTATTAGCCAGCAAACTTGGCACATTGCTCTTTTCTTTGATGATTTTTTTTGAGCGAGGAATGATTATGGTATCGTCTACAAACATGGTGAACTGAATACATGTTTAAGTCAGAGCCATAGGATTGTACAGTTCCAAGATCAACAGTCTAAGATAGTTGTCAGACAAAGGAATTAAAGAAGCGGGCAAGGGGCCAAGTTTGCTGTCTAATAGGATTAACCTTGGCGGCCTTTCCCTGGATGAACGATATCAATACTTTTAATGGGCGACCATTTTTGAAGGATACGTGGCTTCTCCTATACAAGTGTTGGTTTTGGGTGGATTAATTACAGCAATACAATATAAGGATGCAATGTAAGGTTTTCTTCATAAACCTGCAAAGTAACAACCTCAACACGTACGTAAACATAACAATATTTCAATTCCCACAAAAGATTGTTCTTGGAATGCAATTACGACAAAGTTTTTTTTTTCGGGTTTGTTGAGGGTCCGCTGAGTTTTTGTTTTCAAGCTATAGCAGTTCACGTGTTTTCGAGTTCACCATATTTCATTTTGATGCCCTCTTCTGTTTAAATTCACCTTCAATTTGTTAAAATGCTTCATTCACTTTTATAGCCTGACAAAATGGTTCTTTGAATAAAAATGTACACGTACGTTCGGTTTTATCTCGTAGGTTTTAGCCTTCCATACGAAGAAGGTGGGAAGACTGCAGCAACGGCTTTTTCGTCCGTCACCTTTTTCAACTCCGGAATGGTAACAGTTAAAGACGGCTTTCAACATTCGATTCAGCGCCCAAAAATTAGTTAAGAGAAATAAGTAAAAAAAAAAAAAAAAAAAAACGAAAGTATGAAGCGGAAGTGGCCACAAGTGACAGGAAGTAGCCAACAAGTGAGCCCATTATCCAAGGAACGACACCAGATAGAGACAAACAGTTTTCATCAGTAGATTCAGCGTCAAAATTTAGTTAAAATCAGGCTGGCAAGTGAAATAAAAATATAAAAAAAAGGAAATATAGGAATATTACCCTCAAAATATAGGTCAAATATAGGAACAACATTCGTTATTTTAATACTTACTTAGCTTGTTAAGTTCAAAGAAGAAAAAGGAGTTCAATACTTTATCTCTATAGATGTTTTCACTAGAGGCTTGTTTTGCTGATTACAGAGTTCCCCAATAAGTTTCCGTTTTTTCTGTTTTATAGTTTGCTGCACTCGTTTTTCTTTTTTCTTTTTTTCGTCTTTCAGTGTGGGCGCTCTCCATTTGTTTTTGTGCAGCAGTAACCATCATGTTTGCAACGGAAATGCTAGTCATGTCTCATGTCTTTCTTAGTTAATGCTCTTTGAAGCTTCTGAGTAGCATCTTTTAGCTGAAGCGGCTTCAGCTGATGTGAAGCGGTAACTTTTTCATTTACATTTTTTTTTCTTCAGTTAAAAGTTCTCCTTTTCTACCAGCAATAGACAGACGCTTTTCATTTAGTTCTTCTTTGCTGCTTCCAACTTTTTAAAATCATATTCTTTCTTTGCCTTAAGAGCAAGCTCTTCTTCCTCTTTTGGTCCTCCTTAAAGACAGTGTAGGTATGATAGGCACGTTTGGCAGCTTTAATCATCTCCTGTGTGATTGGAACGAGGTCAGGCCCAGAGTAAAATTTCAGTGTCTTTTACAGTTCTAAGAGCACAAATTGTTTCTGCCTCGAGTTGCATCTTCTCTGGAGTTACAACGTGAGCATTTTCAGAGAAGCCTCTCTCAACATCAGAATTTCCATGTGGAAGCACTAAAACACATTTTAGGCCTACTAAACGCGTCTACGGCACTGTACTTAAATTTCCTTTCACATTTCTTCAGCTTGAAAATTCTAGACCAGTATGTGTCAACTCTTTCGTGAGGGTTGGATTGTATGTTACCCAAGACAGAGTTTCCATTCGTGTACAATATGCGGCATTAGCCATGTATGTGAGAAATATAGGATTTGTTTTTTAAATCTAGGAATATATACGAACCCCTCAAAATATAGGAAATATAGGAATGCTTGCCAGCCTGTAAAATGATTAATTAAAAAAAAAACCGGAAGTGTGAAGCGGAAATAGCCGACAAGTGGCTGGAAGTGGGCAACCAGTGAGCTCATCATCTATGAAAGGTACCAGATAGAGACAAACTGTTTTCACCATTAGATTCAGCGTCTACAAACCAGATGAGATGAATGAATAAAATAAACCGGAAGTATAAAGCAGAAGTGTACAGAAAACTGGTTGCGACTAGGTAGTTGCTGTTCCACTTGGGATCTTACGTATTTTTCTTACGGGTTTCTCTTGGCTAAGAGTTAGTTTGTTACAGAAATAACTAACCCTGGACAACACTAATTGGTAGGGACTTTGTCAAGGACCCATTTCAGTCACCAACCAACCAGATCAACTACTTCAGGCAATTTGGATGAGTTCTTCCACTGCTCAGCCACTGGTACCCGGGAATCACTAGTGCCTGGGAATAAATTCTTCCAACCAGATCAACTCCTTCAGGCAACTTGAATGAATTATTCCACCACTCTGCCATGACGACAAGTGTGTAGGAATAAGGCGAATGTGGTAAGTTTCCTAGCAACATAGCCGAGATTTAAAATTTTTATTTTGAATTACTACGACTCTCGTCTTCCTGGGCCTTAGCTACGGGAGTCTCGATCAAAAAAATTCTTGCTGCTGTTTCATGGCGACATTAGACAACTTTTACCAGCCATTACTTCAGGGATCTCCCGCACCAAAGACTTCACGAACTGAGGGCCCTGGGATTATTCGTAGTGGCGAGATATACTCCCAAGGTTTACAGATAAAAACTGGGTGCAATTTTGAAGGTTGCTTTTGACTGTTGATCGACAGTAAGCGTTGTACTCAACTCCATTTGGGCAAATTCAGCTGAAAGGTTAAGAAGTATTTTGTATAAAAACATGAATTTTTCACAGTAAAGTTTGTTTTTTCTCCCTAAAATACTTAGCCCCCGAGTAGCTTGAGGCCCAAGTGCACGAAACGGGCACATCTTGTCAGACTGAGAAGAGCAGGGAAGCGCTCAGGGAAGCGTTTCTGTTAGCCAGTCAGAACATTAAGCCAACATTATCCTAACATAAGCTAAAAGGCAATTTTACTGTGAATAAAATTTGTTACGATTGAGTGATCAGGCTTTGGAAGAGAAACTTGATGGAAGCCATTTTGGTTCAATTATCATTACTTTCTATAGCCAAAAACTTGGTGGGTTCCTTTACACTAGCGGATTCTGTATACCACAAGTTTTTGTGGTTATCATGTTTTTGTCAAGATATTATTACTGGCAGTGATTATTACGGAAATGTAGTTTTATAAACCCGTTTTATGAAATATGAAGTGACAAACGGAAATTCAGTTATGTAGTAGAGAATAATTGGTTGTCGCAGTTAGGAGCTCTTGTTTCGCTCCATTCGACAACAATTACCATTGGAGATTGTTGCGTAGGAGCTGGTTAGTTAATTAGTTATAAAAATGCAATTACAAAGATAAAATTAGTTTTTACTTCTTCTAAAATCAATTCAAAACCAAAACTAGGTGTAACAGAAGCCGCCAAGTTTCCAAAAAGGGTCGGCCTTTGAAAGAAGTGTTATCATTTAACCAATGAAAAGCCGCGAAGGTTAATCCAAGGGTCGTTTGTGATCATTTTCCAGAAGGAGATGTTCAGCCGACCTCGTACCGGCAGGGTGTGTAACCATCTGGTTTCCTCCCACCGATCGTAGGAGAGGAATAGCGTTTCCTTTGTTTAAAGGTGAAGCTGCAATTCTTCCCTCCTCCTCGCCCTCGAAAGAAGGTTTTCGCACAAATGGACTGCCGATTGTAATAACGGCTTGAGCTTTGTCTGTCATGTGAGGGTTGGTTTCTGGTTTTCGGCCAGTCATTCTTGTAGTTCTGCTTGCAGTACTTGTAGGGCTGTTTGTCTGACTGCTGAGTCTGGGGTTTGAGTTTTTTTTTTCCCTTGGGTTTCCTCATTACATCAAGGTGAGGAGCTAATTTGGGAACCAATCCCCTACAGAAGGTTTAAATCTCGTGAATGGGCTGGTTGCGATTTCGTGTTTTGTCACGTAATAAGAGTTGTGAGATTAAAAAGCGCCTTCATTAACCGATTCATGGAATGGAAAGAAGCAAAGCAGGCTTTCTTGAAGATTTCATTAATAAGTAACACCAAACGTTTCGTTTCTGCTGGGTTTGTCTCGGTGTAAAGTTTTTCATGGCTGCGATATGAAGGACATCCGTTTGGAAGCTGGCTGTCATTGAGAATGAAGGACCGTACTTTACTTTTTTGGGGCAATTTGCATGCCAGTTGCAAAATCAAATTTAACTTCGTATGTCTCAGATTGAGTGTAGGTTTCGAAGTATTTCGCATTTGCGGCGCCATCGACAAGAAGCCTGAAAAACATACCCATGCCGGCACCCCGGGAAGGGCCTGCTGAAATTTGTTTCTATTGCCTACGAAAATGTAACATTACCTGTAAATTTTGCATTCTGTTCTCTGAAAGCTGTTATTATCCTAGAGATTTAAGGTTGTTTGGATCTCGCCAGCTTGGTAATCCAGTGCACCAGCGCGCACCCCTCCTATTTACGCCAGCTACGAAACCTTGGCATCTTTTGTTTTCTTTCGATATGTCAAGAAAACGACTCAAGAGGGGAGGTAGGGTGGGTGGGTGAAGGTAATGTATTTTTTCATAGGCAATAGAAACAAATTTCAGCTGGCCCTTCCTTGGGGGAGGAATTAATGTTTCTAGTTGCCGAGCGACTATACATTACCTGTAAATTTTGCGTTTACAGTTAGACCTCGTCAAATTGGTCGTGGGTACTTTCTTGCGGGTTCCCTTGGGGTTCCAAAACTGGCATCCACTAGAGAATGTTGTTGAGAAAAAGGTTTCAAGTTAATGTGAATTTTTTTTTTTTTAGAAAAGGAAAAGAAAACGCCCTCCATTCATAGCGGAAGGAAGGGATTCGTCAGGATATGAGGGGAAGATGAAACCACGGTTAAACCTCTCTTAACGGTGAGGATCCTGGAGAGGTCTTTGGTGGTAGAGAGGAGATCAGTTTCCTTCTTTCTTCTTCCTTGTTGATGTTGTCCAACGTGTTGATGTCTCGGATGTCGTTGACATTGAGCACCGACCGTGTTGTTTGGTTGATTGGTGGAATTTGTACCAATGTTGATGTGTTGATGATTGTTCACCTTTGACGTGACAATTGTTGATGACCAGTGATGATGGGTTGATTGTTGGTTGTTCTTCTTTGTTCAGAATTGATGATAATGATAAGACGTGTTCGTGGCTTGAGCAGAGATGGTTTTTAGAGGCTTGGGTCTAAATGATTTGTCGAGGAGACAAAACCCTAATCTTTTCTTTCTTGTTTGAACAGCAGCAGTTGTTTCGTTCTTCGTTTCCTTTTTCTTTATATGAAAGTCTTGGAGTGCAGTGGGCAAAGTTGACAAGGGTGATCTCTGCCGGCGATTGTTGTTCTTCCTTCTACGATTTTTTTTGGAAGGTTTTGGAAATGATTTTGTTGCTGGGATCGAGCAAATGTGGTGGTGATTCAGGGTCTTTTCTCTGGAAGCAAGCATCTCGGGCGGCTTTCTCTCGTCATGTGGCCGCCTCAGCACTTTCTTTCGCCCCACCATGACCGACTGAATCAATCAACCAGGCCGACCGGGTCTGCTACAATTCAGGGTCAATTCTCTTGAAGCAGGCACCGTAGGCGGCTTCCACTCATCACTTAGCCGCCCCAGCATTTTCTTTCGCTTCGCCACGACCGACTGAAGCATTCAACCAGACCGTCTGGGTCTGTAACCTTTTCACTGTCGGCTCTCTTTCGGTTTCCCCACTAAAAGATTCAAGGGAAACCGTCCTGTACACAGTCTGAGTCTCATGTGGCTGATCCTGCCTCAAAGCCGCACTGAATCTTCCTTCCACTCAGATAGGGAAAACCAAAAGCAAGTCGACACATTCAAGCTGACGTCCAGGCTGCCCACATCATCGGGGACACAAGGCCCTTCCATCCAGCCTCCCCCCCTTCCATCTCTTTCGTCATATCACAGGGACCTTCAGGAAACAATTGACGGTCAAACAAGACCCTCATGCGGCCTTTTCTACCTCCTCAGCCGCCTTTGGATCTTTCCTTTTTTCCTCGCCTGACCAAATCAAATTCAAACCAGACCTCCACTTCGACCAACTTGTCCGAAGCTGGATTACCTCGCTACTTCCAACCATCCTAGAAGCCGTCTTGGATTCCTCTTTCACACGAAAGACTCAACCCACGACGTCGTGGGAAACCCCCTTCACCTTAGCCGCATTGACACTTCTCTCGGACACCAACTGACACACAGCATTCAAGCAGGATTTCATCATGGCCCTCCCTGTTGCCTCCCAGGCAAGGTCCATGTTTATCCTTCATTTTGAGAAAAATTCAAGTCAAGAAACAGTTCAGACTCAGTATTCTCGGGCTGTTCCTGCTTCCTTCAACCAACGCCCAACAGCCACCACTTTTCTTCTCGCAAGTTTATCACACCGAGATTGTCTTCCCCAATGTTCACAATGCCCAAGATTTGAAGTGGTTCACCCCAAAGACCGTCCGGAAAACACATGGAACTCTCCGGCAATCTTTCAGCATCAAAATAGAACATTTTAACGTGCAGATGTGCCAGCATCTCCCCAACAGGGAGAGACTGAACCCGCACGCCAGACAATGTGTGGCGTAGACCGACAGCTAGTGCTCTATGTGAAAAAAAAATGGCCTGTGGCGACACCTGAAGCGTCCAGACCCTAACAAAGCAACACGGTAGCTGCCTGTGAACCGACCCAGCATGGAAAAAGGGTTGGAATTTGAGAAATAACTGCCCCGTAGAACGACCACGGGAAGTGTCAGCATGCCATTCAACCAACAACACTGTCCACCCTACAAAATTTAACAGAAAACGACAAGGGTCCTCACCACCTGCACCATAACAAGCCCTTAAAACTGGCGTCCCGATCCTAGGTTGGCCCTAGGTGAGCCAACTCGCATAGCCCGAATGCCGTGGATGGGTGAAGACTATGCAAGAACGTCTGCCACCTCCATCCAGCCCGAAAGAGCTACGCAACTCGGACCTAGCGGTCCACACAAATATACTCATTACTCAATACAAAACCTACGCCTTCCAAATGGGTGTATCACCCAGGACACCTCATCATAGTCCATCAGAATTCCCATTTTAAAACTGTTTAACATCGTAACCTGGTATATAACTCTGCAAGAGTATCAAACACGTCTCTACCGGTTTCACATTGTGAGCCGGGCACCCGTCGGTGACTACTTGCAAACAGAACTTTTCCCCCAGCACAGCTCCTCCATTATGGCTCCGGTCACAAAATTTGTACCTAAAATCGAGCATCAGTCTTCCGTCTCGACGGGAGGACGTAAGCTAACCATCCACACGATCGACCATGGGAGAAGGGCCCAAACTCTACCCAGCCACCGTGGCAGCATTAACATTGACCAACTGGCGTGGACTTACGAAACGTTATCAGCCCAAAATAAAAAAAATACGTCTGTGATTTTCCCTGGGAGACGTGCCCCCTTTACCAACCCACACAACTCGCCCTCGCTCATTACCATGTGTAAACGTACATCAAATAGACCGACAGCATCTGTGATCTTGCCTACAATCCACAACGCAATGCCTCCGTGACCTAACCATACACCCCTATACGATACCATTGTATCTTTGTACTATGATCATGACCAGTTTAAATCACAACAACCCATGCCGGAATTGAAATTCCTGCGAAACGATCATTCCATGGGCAAGCTGAATATTCTATTCTATTCTAGGGTGTGGCCACCCAACAATCGTAACGTGCTCCGGCACTAGATCGCCAACTGCAAGAACTTTCACAAAAAAGGCAAAATGTAATGTCGCTACCTGCACCGTGGCCATTGCCACATCTACCACCGCCTTCCGAGCGGAACCCCTAGCAGGCAATAACCCAGACCAGACCTGTGTTTCGATTCCATCTTTCGTAAAAGGGATGCTCTAGACTGAATCTCCACCGCTAAAACCCAACAAGCCTGGTCTAACACCAGCCCTATTAAGTTTCCTACGACTCGCATATCTCGAGCTTAGCAAATCCCAAGACGGGCGGGCTACACCCCATTTACGCTTTTCCAACCAACACCATAATCCAATTGCATTACCACATGTCGGTGGCCGACCTTCCCATTTCCTTATATCCCTTAATACTAATATTTTAATTAATAAAAAAATCTCCATCCCACATATCACAATCAACACGACGCGGCCGTGCCACCGCCCATTTTCAAGACATGACCTCGACTCTTGCCACCTCTGTATTTTTTCTCGCCGACCGGCACTCGCATCTCACCCACCCAGCCCGTCCTCATCGAATGTTAATGCCCTCTGCATTTTATTACTCAGCAATCCGGGTAATTTTTAACAAACAACCTCTCCCCGGCCCATCATGTATTATCCTTCACTCACTCAAGCCCAGTAACCATTCAAACCACACTTCATGCTACCTGCCTTTCATTACCCAGCACTTCGTTAAGAAAACACAGCCCTCTCCTAGCCTTTGTGTACTTTTTTGGCTCATTACCAAAAACCCTCACACAGGATTGTTGGTTCCACGTAATGTGCTGCCATTGTTTGTTCAGCTTGCCTATTTCGCACTTGCCACTTCCATTTCCAACCACTTGTCACTGCAAACTTTAAAAAAGTCCAATAATACACTTGGAATGCCGTTGGCTGTTCATATACCCTATAGGCAACTCGACAACCAAAAAACTCCCGGATCGCCAAGGCAACTTCATTGCTGACCGAAAAACCAACTCACTCGTGCCGTAAAAAAAAAACGAGTGAAGAGGATGTGCTAGGTAGGAAGCGTTGGGACATTGGAAGTAACGCAAGCTTAGCATAATTAAGGTTTAATTAGATGCTAAGTAGAGTTTAACTGTGCCACGGTCAAGGGATGCATCCCATTCGTAACAGTGAGAATTCCGTTAAGAAATACTCACCCATAGCTACACTATAAAATTTGCGACGTCTACAGTTATGTTGCGAGGGTCAGAGACTAGGGATAGACAGATATTAAAATCGGTATCGGATTTACAGATATTATCGGCTATTTTTTTGTGTATCGGTATTTATTTACCGATATTTTAGCTGATACAACCAACTTTCGTGCGCGAGGGCTATTCAGTCAAGCTTGACAGAAACCTTTCCTGCATAGCATCGCTTGTATCCCATGAAGTCATCTGCACAGCCGCTAAGAGAATTCAACGCACGCGCATTGTCTGATTCAGGGTTACTTCTTGTGATTAGGCCTATCTGCAGTGTCTTTATCGTCGAAGGTACATCTGCGGATCTGACACAACTGATAAAAAAAAAACTGAAAATTACGTTTTTTTGCATACAATTTAAGAATGATGAAATACGAGTTTGACTTTCTGACCCACAGACTTTTTTTTAAAACCGATATCTGTATCGGATCGGTCTGGGGCGAAAAAAAAATCGGTATCGGATCGGTATTTTTCTTTATCTTAACAGTCGAATAAGTTTAGGTAGCAACCAGTACTAAATGATTGCTACCTAAATTCGTCTGTCCACAGAAGCAGTTTTCTGATCGTACTTACGTCACGTCCGCAATATTTTCTCTATTTTCTCCCCGGAGGTAGAAAGCAAACGTCACAGGGGTTGGCCTTAATCACAGGTTAACTTACAACACACAGCATGCTTCTCCTCGGTGGATTTACTGGCAGAGAGCACACTTCCAAATTAACATTTTTTATTTTTGAAAGTTTGTCGACTCACCATAATTGGCGAGAGCCTAAGTACCTGATCTACTCGGTCAGTGCTCAAAACGATTGCGAGGGACAAAGTGATTGCTGAGCAATGAGCAGGAACACCACCTGGTGAAACGCTAGTAAAGCTTCTTAAATGAATTGATTAAAGATTCAACTAACTCAACTTTGGATTTGTGTTTCGCGAATTTTCAATCTTTTCCTTGGATTTCTTCAGGCCAAGACCCTAAAATCCAATGTTGTATCCCACCACCTACGTAGGCCACACAAAACGCATGATCAAAACTCGAAATGCTGAACACAATCAGCGGGTCAGTAATTCGACATTAATGACGGACTAGCAGTGCATTTCGTTGACACAGGCCATCTCCCAGACTTCAAAGACACCGAAATTCTTTTTAAAGAGAAGCTCTACCCCAGACTTTCCCTAGAATCCATCGCCATAGAACTTCAAAAACCAACATCATGCAATCTCACCAAAGGGGCCTTCAGAATTATGAATGCACTCGTTCCCCACTATCTACAACGAAAGCCTATCCCTGCACTGAAGCAAACTCAAGCCGACCCAATTACAACAGGGGCCATAAAACAATTAGTGCTCCAAAAACTTAAAAAAATATGTGTAAATAACAATTTTGAAGGCCTGAAGAAGATCCGAGGAAAGGATTGAAAATTCGCCGACGCACAAATCCAAAGTTGAGTTGAACCTCTAATCGATTTTTGAACATTATGGAACTTCAATGTAAAATGCCTATTTTAAATTCTTAAATGAAAGTGAGGTTTAGCATGGAGCATAAATACACAATATTTAGCCTAAATAAAGGGAGTATTTTTGGATGGATTTTTTGTTTTGGGTTCATTAAAAAAAATGTAGCATTTAGTTTTATATGTAAAGTGAAAATCTGCAAAGTTCACTGCAAAGCTGTACATTTTTATACCTCACAAAAG
>JAHWFP010187808.1:18435-31123 GCA_023313725.1 Lithobius niger | reverse complement strand
AGGGGGCTTTAAATCAAGCATTATCAATTTTCTAACCTTTCTGGACATCTATTAAAAGAAAATTCGAAGCTTTTGAATGATCTCTGAAAGACCAATCTTTACATCGTTTTAATTGCTGTTAAGGAGGGAGGAGGCTCTTAGGTGAGAGATGCCCAGGCCTTGTGCAGGTGCTAGGAGCTAAAGGAAGAGTCTACTATTACTACAGGTAGGGAGAAGGGGCCAGTAAACATAGCAAGCAGTTCTTTCTTTTTTTCACATCATATAACTTTTAGGTAATTTTTCGTAGAAAAACGACAATTTGAGGGGAAGCAATGAGGGGATGCTTTAACTCTACTATTTCATGATTTTGACTTTACAGCATTTTAGGGGGTGGGCTTTAGCTTCAACTGGGCTTTTAATACACGAATTACGGTAAATGCTGATGAAAAGTAGTTTTTTTTAATGTTTTCTCTTAATTATGTTAAGATTATTGAGAAATGGTGGAAATTATGTTGACATAGAAAGCCCCCCGCAGAGCTAAATAACAAGTCACTTGATTATAAGCAGTAAACATATAATTTTTCGTCCGTAAACACCTTATTCTTGCTTAGCAACGCTCTTCTCAACGGCAGCATGATTAATGAATATTTTAGCTTAACACATGAAACTTCAAATTTTATATTGATCGTGTACTTTAACATCGAGTCCGTTCCTAAAGTATTGAAACGTGACATGTCTTTCATAGAAAAAGCGTAAACGGCCGCTGATCCGTTCGCTGATTAGTCTCTTTGTTGCAACTTGCATTTGAAAGCTCTCTGTCAATTACGCCACACAAACTGTCCCCCTTTTTTAACCCCCGAACCCCCCCCCCCCCCCTTCCCTCCTCTGTTTCACTTTATATGTTCGTTAGTCAGGTAATCCAGACGAGACAGTTCCAACAAGACAGAAGATGAGTTTACGCACAGCGCTCAGTTGGATTTCCTTGCCCTTCATATTTTCCTAACCTTTTACGAAGAGAAAAATTGTCTGTAATACGTCCTTGAAAATGATGACACAAACGTTAACCCCCTTTCCTCGCTTCACTGTTGAAGAGGGAAATATTTTCATTTTCTTAATTTTTTAGACCATAAAATTATTTTAGTCTATAGTTGTAAAAATGGAAAGCAAAAATTGTTGAGAACATGTGGGGACCATCCATAAATTATGTCAAGTAAATTTTACCAGTTTTCAACCCCTAGCTTTCCTCCTTTCCCTCTCACTTTGTATCAAAATTCTGCAAGCAACCCCCCCCCCCTTCACCCTGCCGCTCCATTCTCGGAAAATATTATTATTAAGGTCGCACTCCGCCCACCTCCACTATTCACTGATGAAGAGAGACAATTTTATCATTTTGATACCTTTTAGACCATTTAACGTAGGATTTACATCAGGCACAGGGGTATAAGACTCTTTCATCTTAGAACAGTATGCTCGTTGAGGTCCCTAGATTACGAAATGGCTTGGTGGACGGCTTGAAGCACAGTCGGGGGAAAGGGTAGGGGGAGGGCTAATTACCCCTACGTTCGCACTATTTATGTGAATTGCTATATCTCCGAAAGTTACCACCCAATTTTAATTTTCTTTCTTGTCTACAGATATTTTTCATAAATTTTGGGCGAATACTTATCAGTTTTTATGCTACACGCTTCAAAAGTGAATTTTCTACAGATCTTATTTTGTTTTGCATTCATACTTCTCTACTCCTAAATAATAACTTTACTTCAGAATAATACAAAATCCAAACTACCGTGGTGCTTTTGAGCCTTTTTCAAATGTATGTTCGGGAACCGATAGGAAATAACAAAAAAGTATTTTATTCCTCTCAAGAATGCATGTTTGAAATGATGGTCATCCGTTCCCGTGTAATAGTTACCAGAGGTGTGTCTGTAAGTTCAAAAACGCTTAACAGTGTGAAACTAAACAGGTTGTAAAAGGTATTCAGCTTGCAATTTTTTCACCTTTTCTTTTCGTGGTCGTCATGACTGAGTGGTAGCAGAGCTCACTGGAAAGGGGAACCTGGCAAAGTCCCTTCAACAATGTGTCGGGCCGGTTAGTATGATACTACTATATTCCTACTGCAGCTTTATGATCTGATCTGGCTTATTTTGGACAAATTATATCGGCCCCATATGACGATCGGAGGTTTCCCGGTTCTCAGGGATACCCACTGCACGTTTTTTTAAAAAGAGAAACTCTATGTGGCCAATTTTTCGGGGGGGGGGGGGGAATTTGTTCCTACAAATATTTTTAAAGTTTGTGTTTTGTGTTTTACTTGGGTTAATCGCTGCCTTTACGGTCGCTAAATTAAAATATTCGCCAGTTCATTGGAATACCCCAACTAGGAGTCACTGTGTTATTTATTAATGTGACTCCATTAACATTAACTTTGCAAATTTGTTGGAAGGGAGATTTATTTGTAGTGGGTGAGGGCTACCCTATCCCCCGACTCTTCACAGCCATTTAAGAGGCCTTCCCCCCTCCCCCAACGCCAGTTTTCATTCGCAAGTTTGTCTTACCCCACCTGAAACTTAGTAGACTTATTTCTCCTGCAAAACGTTTAGAAAAAGTCAAAATTGCTCCGGTTAATCTCTTTGAGCAGTTTTATTCAGATGACAAAACACTAAAAAATGTTATTTAACAAATATCTGCACATTTGTTGGGGAAAAAAGCTTTCATACAACCGAAAAAAGGTTAGAAAAAAGGCGTACCAAAAATTATTGGGTCCTATCATGCCCCCATTCTGCTTTGTCCACTCTCTCCCTCCCCCTCATAGGAACGGCACTCGACGCATTTACTCTGTAGGGGCGTTGAATGGTTTGGGGTCAGAACAAGGAAAGGGCGTGGTAGGAAACGAGACCTAATACGTTGTGGCCAATCGATAGAACGCACGTGCCTAACTTTGTTGCCAAGGTGTGACAGAAGCAAGATTGAGGAGGGAAGAAGGGAACTGTAGTGAACGCTGCCCTTACCTCTTCGCAGCTACACCTCCCCCTTCCTCCCTTGCCGATTAGTGGTTCAGAGCCAGGGTCCTGATGAGCTAATAAGGCGCCCCCAGCTAATCAGGCCAACAGGAACTAGGCTTGATTTTGAAGCAACGCCCTCTGGTGAAACCAGCAGGCAGTGACCACACAATGTGAGAAATACCAACACGAGGAAGCAAGCAAATAATATCGTGGGCTTACTTCTGACCATCTGTTACACGAATCACTGAACTAAAAGAAATAAAGGGATTTTTATTTTATATCGCGTTTCCTGTAGAAGTAAAGAAAGGTACCCCAATGCTTTGAACATCAGCTGTTCTAGCTCACGGAAGGTTACTTTCTGGCGTAATTTGATATATTAAATTACACCAAAGGGAATGTAGCAATGCGTTCATGATGCATTTCTGCATTGTTATGATTGAGCTACGAACGTTTGTTTATTAAAAAAAAACAATCATCTACAGGGGTCATCATCTCTCTCCCCCATCCCCTCATTAAAACTAAGGACCGTAAATAACTTAATCTTAACAAATTTTACAAACAATAATATCAACAACAACAATAATTCGAGGCAACCCAAATCTGGTTTAATCCCGGTAAAATCCCATTGTTACAACCATTACTTTCAGAATAATGCTGGTGTGTATGGCTTAGTCCCAAGAAGCGTAGTAGGAGCAGGGCTCTGCCCTATGGCTTCATGTACACCACCACAATGTCTCGCAAGCAGTGGGCAGACCATCAAAGAATGACACAATCCTCCCACCCTCCCCATAAAGGCACGTTAATAAGATAGTCATGCCAACAACATGCACATGCCCATGGAGCCACACGTGGAACATATGAATCATATTTAGTGGAACAACACTGCTGCAGTCCATTGATTACATCTAGTTCACATAGGCAACATCCAGAGAAATGGATAACAAACAAGTCCTTCCCAGGCTTCTCTTCTATCCAATCTTCTTCCCATTTGTGGGGTATATACTTCTGTTGCCCATAGCCTTGCTGGTTGGGCTAGCCCATCTGCTACCTCATTCCCATAGATACTCCAGTGAACTGTTGAGCCCATCCTTTTCGCAAATACATCCTATATCCAAAGCAGCTGAAATGGCTATACCTGCTCCACCATGAGAGGACTTGGAACCTGAGGTGGAATCCCAATTTTAAAGTACAGATCCATACTAAGTCATCAGTTCATGTTCCTCTCTCAAACAAGGTGCATGATAAAAAGTCCAATTCTTGGACACACATAGCCAGAAACTTCTTGGAGAAGCCATTAGCATTCCATTGTGTGGGCATGATGGAACTGAAGATAAGACTTGCCAATCCCTCACCACAACCCATCTTTTCCTAGTCCACCAAGCTGATAGATTACGACCGTATCTTCCTCACAAACATGTTTCCTTTCCCATATTCTTTAGTCACAAAGACCACTTACGTAGGAAGTGCTTAACATTTTCTTGTACCACAGTGCAGGATGATGCAACCCCTTTAAATGCTGACAAATGGTCAACTACCAACTTGTGTCCAACTACCGACTATCTTCCTTACCTACAAATATAGGGATAGGGACAGTTTCCCTCAGATCATCTACTTTCATGCTCATCCTGCTGACCAGGGATGCAAAGACTAATGCTAGATCCAAAACTGACTCCTAACAGGTACCACCGTACCATCTGATAAAAGTCGTGGTGCCATCATTCAATATCAGTACTTCACGGTTTAAGAGGGATGCTGCTACAATATCTCCACTGCGGGTCTGCCGTGTAGGACGAGCATTCAGCTCAGCACATAAAAAATAGGTGGTGGAATACCACCTAGCCCAGTCCAAAGCAGACAAACAGCTACCGTAATGTGATCATTATCAACAACAAACTACCAACCACACTCGAACTGCAGCAAACTTGAGGCCCTCAAAAGAATGTAATGGAAGACCATGATAAGAAACACCATTGTGCACACACTTAGAAACACCAGCTTCTCCTACTGGGGATTCTGATAGCAGTGAACTCCAATGGGCAGTTGGGTCCAAGAGTTATCGTCAAGCCCAAATGTTCATCCTACGTATGGCTCAGGTCCTCAACTTCCAGACACCTCCACATAAAACTATGCACATAAAAAAATCCAATGATGGAAGGGATCTAACCCGTCAGGTGAAATATCGAACCCAAAGCTGTCACATATCTCCGACAACATCAGGCCCCCACCATCACTAGCACTACCATGAGTCTATGAAATGATGAGTTAGCTACTCTTAACTGATTCAGTATACTCTAGCGTATGATCAAAAATCCCATACTGTACGGATGCGACACCTGTTGCCAGATGCCTGAAATACACTTAATTCGTCTCGAAACCCGAAACCTGAAACTTGAAACTTTGATCGCGTGAGCAACTCTAAGCCGGAAACACAGTTAAGTGCGGAGCTGCATGCTTCCTTGACTGAAACTTGCCCTTGTATCCGACACTTAAATTAGATGTTTCTATCCAAGACCCGCTGAGATAGTAGCTGCGCAGCGCTACTGATTAATTGCTAAGCCAAACCACAAAAAAAATTGTTTCTGTTTATAATTCGTGGTTACGACTTTTTTTTTCTGTGCAAACAAGTATCTGCCCTGAGCATATTCTGTAGCCAAATTCAATTTATGATTGGCGAGAACTAATAATCTCTTTGAAAATGGGAACAATGTGAACGGCTTGAAAATCCTTTAAAAAGTCAACTGTGTAAAAAGTCTACTATCCAGTGGTGTAAGGGACCAGTCATTATTTATCGCCGGGGAAGGGGGTGGGGGACCCCGGGGGGGGGGGGGGGTTACTATTTAAGACCCTCTCGATGGGGTGCTCATAAATTTTTCAGGTGCTGTCAAGAGGAGGAGGGGGTCAAAAGCACACTTATCAACTGGAAGAAAAAGCCATTTTTGGACCTCAAAAATGGCACGTTCAGAGTCAAAATTTCTAAAAACACCTAAGCTTCTGGAACCCTCCCCCCCATGATGTGAATGTAGCAAGGTTTTGACGCTATTAGTACCGTTTCTGCAAGTCTAGTCTTTACAAAAAACTTTCTAGAAAAGCCTTGGCACCTGGTTTCTTGGCTTCTTCGGTCTTTTAAGGTGCTGACTATATTACGGATGTGGGCATTCAAGCGTGTTCAGTGTTCACCATATTTATTGTACGAATCTCAACAGGAGGTGGGTGTAAGGAACATTTTACAGAACATTTTTAAACCAACATGTCTTTTTGTTAAAAACGAGACACGTTTCCTTACAACTAACGGTAACTATCGGTTTGCAGAGCTACTTACTTAGTTTGGCTACAGCACTAATCTTGGCTGCAGGAATCATCTGCAGATGGTCTCAATGGATATACGAAAAGCGCACATTTTCCGGGAGGGTCACACTATTTTTGGATCCGGGGGGGGGGGGGGGCCAAAAAGAAAGTTCACGACCTCGACCGGGGAGGGGAGGCATCGAAAATTTGGTGGTTACATTTTCATTTCCTCTGCCCCCCTCCCCCATAAATAATGACCGGTCCCTAAGTACATGACTTTGCCGTCCATTCGTGTTCTATACTATGAGAAGATATTGCACAGAGGCAACAGTGTTCACGGTTCTCTCCAGCAGTAATTGTGTGTGTCATTTTAGTGTGGATGAATTCTTGAGATGTGTATAGATGATTGCTCTAAGGTACAATTCTAAAGAAAGTCACGTTAGCCTTATGGAATTTAGTTATGTAATTCCATCCTGGCTCGTGCCACAGTAATGAGCTGGTACTGTAAGTAAAAGACTTTCAAGTGACACTTAAATGTTAAACGTTGCGTGAGAATTAACATTGTGTATGAAGCCCATGCCTCCAATAGAGAAGACATTATAGGATACCATTGTAGTGATGTCATTTTATTCGTGACGAACTGATAGAGACTTTCACGAAATTGCTAATTGTCCCATAAAGCAGGCATTGGTAATAGATGACTGTGTTGCTCTACAAAGCATAATTATAATATAGCTCAAGGTGGGGACGACACAGCACGCTGCATGGTAATTCACGGGATCTAATTCAAAACGAAGAATAAAAAAAAATGCCCTGGGTTTAGAACACCCCTGCCTGGTTTGCTCCGGTGAAAATGGGTTTAAACATAATTTTTTTGATGCGGTGCCTTGATTATTTTAATTTATTTAAGCAATTTATAAGAATTTGTATGCTTGACAACGGCACTGACTAGTTGAGACGAAACGTCACATTTTACCTTGTGGCTTATTTTGTGCTTTACATGTTCATGTGCTCAAGGCAGTTTTTAGACCTTGGGATCCCCGCGGTACTTCAGGTTTGGTTGGCCCCTCTAACGCAGAAAATAAAATACTCTACCAAATTTATACAATTTACCTATAAATTTCCAGAAACTAATAGCTTACATCTATAGAGGCATAGCAGAAGTAGAAAAAAATGCATGGTGAATCTCGCTCTACACTTTAGTTACATGTTAGGAGGTTTCTGATTGGTCCAAACGCAGTAGGAAGGCTCTATGATGATTGAAGGAACCTGATGATTGAAAGAACCTCAGGAGTGAAAAATTCAATAAAATAATGAGATTCGCGTGGATAATGAATTTCTGGCAATCCTAGGAGCTTCTTTTACGGTCAGTCAAAAAGATTACATCTTTCTTAGGTATTTACAATTGTTTATTGGTCGAAAATTAGTTTCGAGGCAAAGTTACGTAATTTTATAGGCTGGTGTGAGAGAGCCTCACTCACATCCCTACTATAACAACATGTTTTGTCGAAACCAAACTTCGTTATATGCTTTATATACCTGTGACAGTGAGGTTTCTCAATTGTATAAAGGGGGCCCCTTTGGTTGTATGGCTCGGGGCAATTGCCCCCTTTTGCTCCACTATAAATGCGGCCCTAGATGTGCTTTTGCTTTTCGATGCGTTAAGCCGCACACGGTGTGTTAAAGCAAACTCCTAATAATACTCTTTCATCTTGAAGGAAACGGAGCGTGCAAACAGTCATAAAAACCCCCTTAGGCTTGCCGCTCATTGCATCGAACAAAACTCCTTACTTGCTCACGACGCTTTGGTCAATTGCATACGAAACTTCGAAATAGTTACAGAGTTAGAACTTTCAGTGTGCAGGCTCTGCCACACATATGCATGCGAATATCGAATTATTTAATAACGTTTTGTCGTAAGACGAAACTTTTAATACCTGTGCCTGACAAAGGAAAAACTCCTATAGGCGTCTGACGACGTGTTTCCGACAGTGTGTGGCCGCCCCATTGAAACGTGAAACTGATCGCATCAGACGCCTTAGGGTAAAACGTTTTGTAATGGACATGCGACAAGACATAAGGCGTCTTTGCATATACGTTCGATGCGCTGTGCGGCCGGCTTTACCCCTGCGTCTAGTTCTGGCTTCTCTAGATCTTATGTTTTATCACCTGTTGGTTGGTTTAAACAG
This sequence comes from Lithobius niger, assembly GCA_023313725.1. Classification (NCBI taxonomy): domain Eukaryota; kingdom Metazoa; phylum Arthropoda; class Chilopoda; order Lithobiomorpha; family Lithobiidae; genus Lithobius; species Lithobius niger. The sequence goes on along the minus strand of JAHWFP010187808.1, from coordinate 22,668 downwards.
GAAATTAACACGTTTAAGGTCAAGTCTCATTTTCTGTTTTTCTTAATGATTTTTTGCCCTTATCTGCTCTGTCGTTTAAATGTCCTGTCCCATTTTATTGTTTCTCAAGCTTTAGTGGTCCCTTTATTAGCTAATTGCCACTGGTAGCAGTTCAAAATATTTAAATACGAAAACAATTATTTAAGTTTTAGGCGATCAATCAAACGCAGTCATTCGTGGATCGATTGATCTGAGTCTGATCATCTCCGAAAAATAGGCTTAATTTTTTTTTCCTGTTTAAATATTTTACAATGCTACCAGTGGCGATTTTATACGAGACTGTGTCCGGGGGAAAGAGTAAATTCCCGCCAAACATTTTTTTCTGTGCCCAGCAATCCCCCCCCCCCCCCTCCTTCCAGAAATAATTTTCTGGCCAAATGAATCGTTGGTACGAACGCAAGTGTTATGAGCGCACAGCAAATTTTGTCTGATTGAGCGCACGTTACTGGAATGTACCATACATCGAGCGCAACTTACTGGAATGAACCGCATATCGGGCTGTGATATTTTATGACTATGCAAGCAGAACTGGTAGGAGGTGGAGGGGGAAGTTCGTGCGGAAACGATAATACATCCTCTAACCCCACCATGAAACGTAACTGCCGGAATGTTATGAAAAATAAAAGTCTAAATATTCAAGAAATTCCGGAAATTCCGGAATATGCGCTCGATATTAACAAGGGTCGACCTAGGATTTCTGTGTTAAACGTTCAACTTCGAGAGCTTATAACTCCGTGAAAAGTAAACATCTTTAAACCAAATTTGGAATCTAGCCTTTACTATAGTCAAGGCCTATTTGCAGTCCAAAAATTGTGAAATTCGGGGGAGCCAAACTCGAGAAACAACTTCTTGTTCTTGGTCTTGGTCTTGGTCTTGTTCTGGGGATGTACCTTTCGTCTGTCCTCTCTACAGGTCAATTTGTCCTATGAATCTGGTTCTTAGCTCGTTTTACAGGTATTGCTCTGTAGATGTGCCCTTTCTACAAGGCATTTTCTAATTGGTCAAGTGGCTCAGGGTTTATGGAGCTCTAAACGACCAGATCGATTGTTTTACATTGTTTTAAACATTTTTATTATGCAACAATACCAATTAGCAAACGCCAGCTGCAAGACTGAAGATTAAAGGATTTGTTTCTATTATTAAGTAAGAGTCAGCCTAGGGTCTTTGTGTTAAACTAGCAATTTTGACCGTCAACTGCACTGTTTTACAGTTTAGCTGCAATTCTTAAAGTAACACGAATTAATAAACAAAAACGGAACGTTAATTGTTTAGAGTAAAGGTATAAAAGTCAAAACTTATAGAAGAACACGGACAAGCTTTGATAGTAAGGGTCTAGGTGTAAAATTTTGTAAGAGGCTGGTAAGGATTAGACCCTTAATACCTGGTGGTCAGAAATAAATACAATTTGACGAAAAACTGGAAATCCTCATACAATGACCCATGTGATGATCCAGTGATAGTATGGTATACGTTTGCTGCTTTGCTTTATGTTGAAAATTATTTTTTCGATTTAGTAACATGGCAGGGTTTTCGCAACAGAGAGCATTACTGGTTATCCTCTATTATAGTAAATCTACGAAATATAATAAAAAAATTCTAAAGCATCAAAAGACAAAATGCCAAACTTCACAAAAAAATTACGTTCTTAAAGGTCCATAACAATATTCTAAGAACAAAGAAAACCTGCTACAACCGTTCACACACAAATTCTGTCCGAATAGAGTGGAACTAAGCTAACCACCAGGTAATAAGGGTCTAATGGTTGCCAGCATCTTACAAAATTGTACACCTAGACCGTTACTGTCAAAGCTTGTTCGTGTTCCTTCTAGGTTTTGACTTTTAGACCCTTACTCTAAACATTTAACGTTCCGTATTTGCTTATTAATACAGTTAAGGCCGGCTGCACAACGCATCGAACACCTTAGGCCGACCACACACCGCATGCGTCATTTGGTCGCACGACAACACATTTTGTCGAAACCTGTCTCACCGTGCTGCAGACATCTCCACAACCATATCAACAGGGCTGTAGCTACTGGGGGGGGGGGGCCCCCCCAGAGCTTCCCCCAACCATCCGAGAAACACACACAGTTGGCAATTTCGAGTTGTCGAGTTGGAAAACTCGGTTAAATTTTCACTGCAAATTCCCGTTTCCACGACTACTGGTAAATTATTATCATCATTCGGTCAGTTTGAAAGTCAAGTTTAAAATACATTTTTTTCCATCAGTTTGCGTAGTTGGCAAAATTGAAAAGTAACTCGGTCGTTTTGTTTGCAATGTCACCACCAATGTTAAAAGTATCGTAGATAATGTAGAAAATAAAAACAAAAAATGCACAAAACTGTATCTCCACCGAGGTTGAAGTCGTGATTTTAACTTCGCGAAAATCGTAGTTGGCAAAACTAAAAGCTGAGTTGGCTATTTTACTTCTTATAGTTCTTCATCTGTTAGACAGTGCCGCTCAGAAGTGGTTTTAGCGTGGAGCAACTCGTAACTGGTATGTTACGAGGGCAGAAAACTATTGATATATTAATATACAAAAACACAACATCACTTCCAGGATTTAAAACGTTTCAGAAACATTAACAAACTCTGCATAAAACAAAATTTGGTAGGGACTTCTGCCAAGATATCGCCGTCTGAAATTGTGGTATCAAATAAAACCTAAAAAATTAATGCAAAGGTAGCCCATTTGATTTACTACTTCGTCTGCCAGCCCATCAGTGCCTTGGTTTTAGTTAAAACAGAAACGTGAACTAAGGCCGTACTTCATGAAAACTGGGTACAGTTGGCAAAATCAAAAGCCGAGTTGTAAAAATTGAATTAGCTGTTTGATTTTCTGTTGTCCTTTTTCTGTTAACCTATCGCCACTAAATTTGAATTTGTATTAATGCAGAAACAACTACATTTTCTAAATCAAACTTGTTAACAATTTTAAACAATTTCGACGATCCAAAATCCGACCCTCCAGAATTCATAAGATCCCATATTAAAGAACAAAAGCGACCCAAAGGCCACGAAATGAGGGCAAAAATTACCGTATGGGGCCCGCTAATTAGTTATCACCCGGGGGGGGGGAGGAAATGGGGGGATCATGAAGTTTTTGGACCCTCTCAAGGGGGATAATTTTTGTAGGTCCCGTCAAAAGAAAGAAGGGGGTCAAAAACACACTGACCAACTGGAAGAAAAAGTCATTTTTGTACCTCAAAAATGGCACTTCCAGCAGTAAAAATTTCCAAAAACGGCTCAGCTCCTGGGGGGGCTTGCCCCCCAGACCCCCCCGTGCTGTGTGCGTTTACAAGGTTTTGAATCTATTAGTACCACTATTGCAAGTAAAGGTTTTACAAAGAACTTTGTGAAAAAGCCTTGGCACCTGATTTCTTGGCTTCTTCTGTATTTCAGGTACCGACTATGTTACGGATGTGGGTAGACAAACAAACCATCATACTTATTGTATGAATCTCGACTAAAGATGGGTGTAAGGAACATTTTTTTTTATAGGGGGATACGTTATTTTTGGACCTACAGTGGGGGGAATCTCCCCCCCCCCCACCCCATGGCCATAAATAATGACCGGTCCCTAAGATCCCCTGAATCAATGGAACAAAATTAAATTGAAGCATGTTGATTTCAAAGATGTTCTCCAATAATACTTCAAGTTGTTTTGGACAAAACTAAGGCAAAAGGTTTCGCCATTTCGTTCGTCTTTTGACGCTCCATTTTTTTTAAAAACTGGAGCATGTTTTTGTTTTAAAATGTGTAATTTTTTTTTACAATAATACCTCTAGGCCTAGTTGTTTGGCATAAAACTGAGAAAAAGATTTCATTATTTTTCACCTTTTGATAGTCCATTTTTTTTAATGTGCACACATGGTGATCATCATTCATTATAGCCTAAGGGTCCAAATGTACATACAATTTAGCCAACCACCAATCGTCAATGGCCAGCTTGCCTGTGTATATAATTTTAAACTGAACTCGGTTTAATTTAATTTGGAAAAAAATATCTAAAAAAGACATGATAGGTCACAATAAAATTTTTACGAAACCTACCATCGTAAAAATGAATAAAAAATTACCAAAACTGACCCCCTAGCTGAGTTTGCCGGAGCCCATCAAAAGTATTTTACTGGAAGCATTACTGTCATTTTTTACACCAGTTGGCAAAATCATAAGATGAGTTGGGCAAATGA
>JAHWFP010187806.1:20665-45179 GCA_023313725.1 Lithobius niger | reverse complement strand
TGTAGTTGACAAAAGTTTAAGTTGTGTAGGTTAGGCCTGATGAAGACAGACGTCGTCGGTCTGTTGAAAATTTGCAAGAATACTGGTACAGTATTTTGATTCTGAAATTGTGCGTAACAATCTGTTTTCAACAATCAATTATCAAGAATGTTGTGCACATCCCTATTTTCCCAGCAACTCTGAAACCAACAAAACGTTTGACTATTTGGCCTCAGTTGAAAGGAATTCTCGACTGTAGTCAGATATATTTACTTTTAGCATAGCATTCCAGTGGTCCAAAGTTCAGTGGCGTTATTCCGTCAACCAATGGTGGTCATGTTGGGAAATGGCGCGAACCATTTTGGCAGTTCATTCCCGTACTGCAAAGAAGTGAGGCACGACATTGTTGCGACACGGGCAGAACCTTCAAGAATCTGCTGCAATGCAAGATGTGGAAGGAGGAAGGCATGCCTAGTTATGTAGACCAAGTCCAGAGTCTAGCGGAAGTGGCTAAGGTTGCAGGATGCAACGGACTTACGGAAGAATTCGTAGCGATGATGATGCTGGGTGGACTGCTGAACAGCCACGAAAGTGAACTCCTGAGGACCACTTCATTTAGAAAGGAAGAGTACACGCCCAGGAATGTCAAATGTCTTCTGCTAGAAGACGACAGACGCTGTAGGAGGTTAAAAGAGGAGAGGAAACCAGTTCTTACGAAAACCAATTGTAAGTCAAAGGACAGACAACTAGAAGAAAACAAAAGGCTTAAAAAGGAAAGCTAAAGTGGTTTGTCTGCCGGAAATAGGGTCATTTTGCCAGAGAGTGCCAGAGCGTGAGACCTAGTAAAAGTACTAGAAGTGTGTCTGCAGAAGATAAGTCACCGCCCGCAGACAGATGTGCAAGACACAAGGAACTGAAGATTTCCACGATGGGGATGCCAAACTGGAGAAGCCACACAAAACCTAAAGAAAGGGCTACAGTAAGGTGTACACGAGTGGGAGATCAACAACCGAGCCAATAGTGGGGGAAGGTGCAGTGTCAATTGGAGATGCTGATCCCACCACTACCACTTTTGTCAAATACAAGACAGTTCTGGACGAATGTATACGAAGGGCAATTGACAGTGGAATGAGATTAGCTCGGAGTGAAGAAGTGGACTCCAGGACACTAGGCAGAATCTTAGGCGTGGCGTTTGGCAGTGATGATGGTGACTAAACAGTAATCGTAGTGGACCACGAAGAGGTGCCAAAAAGTGAGAATGGCTTCACGTAGCCCGACGATAATGTTTGTGTTTAACACAAAGCAAAGGTAGCGATAGTGGGGGAAAGCTGCAACCAGAATGTAGCGGAAGATGAACGGGCCACTTCACTTACACAGACGAGTAGAGCACCCGATTCAGAAGTTGCAGACGTTTAACAGGTTTCTGAAGGCGAAAAGGCAAAAGATGAACAAGTCATCGCCACTGCGAAGACGAGTGGCATGCCGGGTAACCTGACAGACGTTGTAAAAGTACAACGTAAACCTCAGTTGTCGCCTAGGTCGGCGAAGAGGCAAATAAGAGCTCTTGCGGAAGCACAGCGAGCAGTGCAACAAGAAGCCAAGAGCGAAGGTGCAAAGAAGATTGCATCGCAGAGCGAACCATCTCCAAGGTTGGCGAAAGACTTCGCAGAGAGATACAACCTTTTGACCATCGAGTGGGTCAAGGACGGAGACGGTAACCTGATGCCACATGTTGACCACAGAGGGTACATGATGCGCTGGGCAAAGGCCCCTCCGGACAAGCAGAAGATGTCTCTGCAAGATTAGGAGCTTTTCAAAGAGGTCAAGCTAATGAAGAGGTCGACAAGCAACTGTCCGGGACAGAAGTCGACGAGACCTCCAGAAGAGTCTGTCTCAGAAGTGAGGCAGACCACTCACTAGGAAGTGAGACCCCACTCAGGTTTTGCGGCCTGGCCAAGAGTGGGGGTTATGTTAGGAAAAATGGCACGAACCATTTTGGTGGTTCGTGCTCAGACTGCAAAGAAGTGAGGCCCAACATTGTTGCGACACGGGCAGTGTGTTGTTGTGCCGCTCTCGGTATCAAGATGTCGGCGAGGACGGACGTGTGCCAGCAGAAAGACGTGATGGTTAGTCAACCAGATAGGGCTTTAGATTAGCTAAACGCAACTGTGCTACGCCTTGGACTAACCAGGACTGACGACTGGCCTAGAACGGCCATAGCTGCGTGGCCGATCGTCAGCACGCTGCAAAAGTGCAGCAACGTGACGCCATCAAGCGATCGTCGCCATCCTTCCCGACTAAGAAGATCCACGGAAAAGGGAAAGTAATTATCCAGCCCATAGGTTAATTCCTCCTTCCCAACAGGTCACACGACGTCTCACCAGCTCCAGCTGTCACGTCACATGCTGTACACGGCCGTAGTGCCGATCCATTTCAGTTAGCTGCTTCCGGAAGTTGTTAGTCCATCACTAGAATACAATTTTTGGTTCCTATCTAGTAGACTATCTACACAGCTCCTGAAGCACACGTCCTTACACGATGACATCTTGTTTACCGAGAGAAGACCCACACACAGCACGACCACAACAATGCTGTGCTTCACTGTCTTTGGAGTCTGGGCACGAACCGCCAAAATGGTTTGCACCATTTCCTAGCATAATCCCCCACTCGTGTCCAGGCTGCATAACCCGAGCGGGGCCTCACCACCTAGTTGTTGGTACCTAGTTGTTGTTGGTTCACCGACCCCTGTCCCCAACAGTTTGTTGTCAGCAACTTCATCCGCTTAATCTCCTCACAAAGCTTCTTATCCCGTTTGTTTTTCCGGAGTGGCCTTTTTCCTGCCTGTCGTGTAACCCCTGTGGTCAGGTCAACATGTGGCATCAGGTTTCCTTCTTCATCCTTGACCCAGTCAATGTTCATGTAAATTGTGACTCTCCACGAAGTCTTCCATCAACCCCAGAGGTGATTCGCTCTGGGATGCAATCTTTGCACTCCTTTCTACTTGTTGCACTTCTGCAACTTCTTGTACATTACTGCATCGTTATCTGTCACAGTTGAAGCGATAACTTCCCCCCACTACAACTTCTGTACAAGTCTCTAAGTTGTGCTGTGTCGGTTTCATTTTTTACGAATCAGTTCGGTTTCGGTTTTTTTTAACAATGGAAGCCTCTTTATCGGTTTCGATTTCGGTTTTGTTGCATTCAAATGATAATAGTGTTTTATAATGAATTTTAAGTCACAAAAATGTCCCCTACATTCACGAGTGACGCTATGTTGACGTTTTCGCATGTGCGTGATTTTTGATCAATTGTTTCATCCAGGAACGCTGACCTCCAACACACCCGTACATAAAATGTTGGAGTTACTGTTTTTTGAAGAGAAACCAGGGTTGGAAAAAATTGGATTTTTTTGATTTAAATCGGCTTTTTTTTATTTAAATCAGATTTTGCACAACAAAATTTTGTTTTCGCACAGAATTGTAGGTATACCAAGTAAGTTATTTTGTATACAACATTTGAACATTGAATTCGAGGGGTAAAAATCATTAAAAAACTAAATTTAATTCAAAACCTTGATTAACCAAAGTTGGGTGACAGTTGCGTTTTCATATTTAGGCTCTTATTCTCAATAATTAGAAAAACTCACACAATACAGAAGGTAAGCATAAAACGACATTTTGCTTAATATGCCAACCAAGCCTTATGGCTGTATTTTAGGTATAATAACCGTACAAAGCTGAAATTTATCTATCTTGTAATAGGCTAGTAACTACTATTTTCTGTGTTGGTTACTGTATTTTCATTTAGGCATCTCATCAGAAAAAACTAGGGAGGCCTTTTTTTACGGCCTGTTGCAGACATTATTTAACCCACTCTACTTTCTTTAGTCAACCAGACCCACAATGACTTTCCTAAGCTATCTGCACAGTTTCACTTTAGTTCCTGAATTGGGAAATCCCTGTACAGGCTAAGAGACTAAATAAACAAAAAAGAAACATTAATTTTCTTATCGTCTCTTAATGCTTGCTAAATGGTTAGGCGAATACCCCAACACAGAAAATGAACCTATGTTAGATTTTTCTCTTGTTCACTCCAGCAACACTGCAGTCATTTTGCGATACAGTGAAGTATTTTTTCAATAAAAAATATTGAGTTAATGTACTAAAATAGGCAAAATGATTTAAATCAATGATTTAAAAAAAAAAATTCAAGTGATTTAAATAGGGCTGATTTAAATCAAACAACCCTGAGAGAAACCAAAATTTCAACGTAGTGATCGATGCACCATTCCTGGGGAATTATTCGCGAGTAATAAACTGTAATCCGTTGCGCTGATCAAGGTGCCCACCGATCGCGAAAGATGTAACCAACCACATTAACAATCCCACTTGCCTTAAATACCTGTAGATATTATATCTGTTGCTTATTTGATTTGATTTGATTTCTTTATTAGAGTCTAAAGGCCATAATGTCATACACCCGTAATCTATTCTATACTTAACCTACTTAAAACCTATAGCCTACAGAGGATAAACCACCATTCCACCATGTCACGTAGCCAACACTGCCAGCCTATAACTGGCAGCGTATGCATGCTTGGCGCTTATGCTTTTTGCTTAACGATACAAACGTTGGCACAGTGTTGTTCAATTGAGCATTTGCAAACGAAGAAATTCTTCCCGTTCGTTGTGGCCGTCATCATTATTCTGCTACCGCCATTTCGGACAAAGCCGTCTATTATTTTGTGTACGATATTATTTTATTTATAAAAGACAACGATTAGTTTTTTATGGTTAAACATCCCTGCAAAGACACACACATATGTATTGCAAAGTTGCATTTTAACTTATTCATACCTGCTTTAAAAAAAGAAACAAACCGGTTTTCTAATTGCTGGTTGGAAAATATCCACTACCTGTAAATTTAATTGCATTCAGTTTCTGAGTGCTCGTTACCCTGGTGGAATCAAAACTGTCTAGATACGCCCAGCTCGGACATCCACCTGCACATGTGCGGGTCCAGCGCGTGCAGGCCCTTCATAAAAGGTGTTACAGCGATAGCCAGCCATCTCTTTTCCTCCAGCTCTCGCTGCGTCAACACCGTTACCCGAAGACCGTTCGTCGTCCACGTTCGTTCTTCACTACATGAAGAAGACTCCAGTTCGTTACGTTCGTCATATTTGCCTTGCTTTTGGCTCCTCGGGTCTTGAAAACGCAAGCCGAAGCGGATTCTCCACCATTCAACGATCATCGCCTGAACACGTTCGTCCCGGATCACGTTCGCCTCACAAGCAACTAATGAATGAAGCGTTATGTTCGTCGTGTCACCACGTTCGTCAAGTCCTCCTTGTAGCAACACATTTGCCCTGGAGCCGACGTTCACTGCAATCCATCATGGCTTCCCAGCCCTCGAGGCCACAAGCCTCCATGTTCGTTACGTTCGTCTCGTTTGCTTTGAGTCTGTCTCCTCTTATTTTGCGAACGCAAGCTAAAGTGGACTCCTCGCCATTGAACGATCGTCCCCTGGACACGCTCACCATGGATCACGTTTGCCTCGCAAGCAACTGATGAAAGAAGCGTTCGCATGTTCATCATGTTTGCACGTTTGTCTCATCACAACACTTTTGCATTGAAGCCAACGTTCGCTGCAATCCATCATGGCTGCCCAGCCCGCAAGCCTTCACGTTCGTTACGTTCGTCTCGTTCGCTTGAATCTGTCTACTCCTATTTTACTAACACAAGCTTATGTGAACTCTCCGTCATTGAACGATCGTTCCCTGGTCACGCTCGCCATGGATCCCGTGTGCCTCGCAAGCATTTGATAAATGGAGTGCTCGCACGTTTGCACAATCGTCACGTTCGCCTCATCGCAACAAGTTAGCATTGAAGCCAACGTTCGCTGCAATCCATCATGGCTGCCCAGCCCACAAGCCTTCACGTTGTTACGTTCGTTCGTTCGCCTTGAATCTGTTGCCTGTTATCTTACTTCGTCGGACCCTAACCGATGACATCGCAAGTTCACCCAGACATGCACCTGTCGTTCGTCAGGGAACGCGCCCGCCACGTTCGCCTAGGAAGGATTCCGTTCATTGAACGCTCGTATCGGCTCCCATCCGCATGCCTATGGGTCTCCACTTCATGGTCTTGCTTACACTCTGTCACGTTCGCCACGCAACTGTGCGCTCGTCTGCATCACGTTCACCCTGAAGACCGACGCTCGCTGTAACCTATCATCAGTGTCTGCAGCAAAGCATCTTTCCACCACTCTCACATCCTTGTGGACAAACCAAGCTCTCATCCAGTCATCTGAAGCCTCCCAGTACACGTTCATAGACATCTTAATGCCGCTAGCCGAAGCGGACTCTTGCCATTGAGTGGCCGTCGCCTGACGTTCGTCTCGTTTACACTGAAGAAAGAAGCGTTCGCACGTTCGTCCCACGCAACAGGTTCGTCTTGAAGCCAAAGTTCGCCGCATATCCATCTGAACTAATCGTCCCACAAGCTCTAATTCGGAAGACCCAAGCACCGTGATCATGCCTTCCCGTATCAGCCAGCGACGTCTGCATCACATCCTCCTTCCACTGTTCCCCAATCTTACGTGGACATGCCATGCATTCATCTCGACGTTCTCCTGTAGCTGCAGCGCACATTATTGGAACTCCCCTCTCTTTACCATCACCGGCTTCGCACCTCAACTATCAAATTATGAATTCCCGCCTCTTGAAATCCACCTGCAATGGGTCAAGCCACACGGATTTTGCTGACAAGACCAGCCTGCAACCCTGTTCCTTCATGAACATTCATACCACGTAACCTCTTCGCCATGACTGTCCCACGTTCGCCGTTCATCACGTTCGCCAAGCAACTTGCAACCTCGACCTCTCATGCGTCGCATTGACTCCACGCTCGTCGTCATACAACACGTTCTCCTGAAGCAACGTTCATTGAAGCTTCTGGCCTTTATCCCGCAAGCCTTTGCCGTGAAATCAAAGCATCGAGATCTTGCCCCATCTGCCTGTCGAGTCGGCCTCGTATGCGTTCGTCTGCAGGCATCTCGTTCGCACATTGCCGTCCCACGTTCGTTGTTCGTCAATTAACACGTTGGCCCCCTTCCCGATTCGCCTTGAAGTCCAACGTTCGTTGAAGCCTACCTCATGCCCTTGCCCATCGACCACACTTTATTTCTCACATACGAAAATGCTCGTCTGCTAATATAATTCTCATCCGTCACTGCCGTTTACGCCGCTCTTCCGGCGCCTGTCATCAACGCCTCCTTTTGCGACCATACATGTTCACTTCACCACCACGTCAATCTCATGCTATGAGCCCAAACATTCGTCAATATCTTCACCTAAAGAAGATTATCACAACTTTCCTCTCGTTCATCCATGAAATGCAGTCCTAATCCAGGCGAAACACACCACTGCAGTAATGACACCCGGCGAGTTGACGTAACCTTACCCCGGCTCCCTCTTCCAACCTCCGCCTTCAATGTTCGTGCACCTGGCACCACATCAGGCGCTCAGCACAATTGTTTGCCGCAGAAGCCAACAGCTGATATTACCAAAAAAAAAAAACCTTGTCACGCTTCGGATCAAGAAGGCCATTTTCTAATCCTACGACGACCTCACACGTGCTGCAACAACTACATCACCATAACTACACATGTTTCACGTCACTTTTAGCTTCATAATCCTGTCTCCTTCACGAAAAATGCACAGGCTGCACCGTTGCTGGAACTGAAGTTTGACCGAAATCCCAGCTGCATCTTGTTGAAATCATAAAATCTACACAACTCACCTACACTTGAACCCAAAATGAAATTGGTCCACTTCATTTTTTTCCTCATGTGGACTGAAACATGCCTACCTCTTCTCGGACTTCTGATTGGGTAGACATCCCCAATCAATGCCCTTCTGGTCCACCTCATCTTACGGAAACAGACCATACCTGCAGTCCTTCACTCTGGCCTGTCTACAACCAGGACTCTAAAGGAATTCCTGCCGTCCAACACGTTTGTTATTCCGCCAACGCCATGAGAAGATGATGTCATGATCATCCCAAATCTTTGGGAATTTAACCTCTCAAGGGTCCTCGACACCCAACAATCAACCAGGAAACCGCATCTGCCATCCTAAACGGACTTCACGACTCTGGACGGGCACCAACCCTCTCGAATGTTATTCCAGTTGTAGTCGCCACTTGGCCAGTAGACCTTAAAAAATACTCGCCATTTCAGAATTTCTACTCGCCACGTACCAAAAACATCTTGCACAATGCATGGTTTCTCTAATTTATGCATTTATAGAGTTGTAAAATTTTCTTTTACCCCAGTACTGTTGCAGAAAAGGCTGTTGTATAGCCCTTGTAAACCTGAGCATAACGCCGCAAACCGTTCGTCTCTAGCTTATACGGTTCTCGAGATATCGCTATTTGAGCGCAATTTTCTATTGTCAGTCGCCGTTTTGGCGAGTAGTGCTAAATTCCAAGTCGCCAACGATTGGTTTCAATTCGCCAAATGGCGAGTGGCGACTGACGTTGGAGAGGGTTGATGGGCACCACATCAGCCTCACCTACCTCTCTACTCTACCTGTCATCTTTCCGCAATGTTGCTTCTCATCAATCTTCCAGACAGCACCACATCACCTCGCACATCGCTACTAACGGTCCCCCCCCCCCCCAAATTTTTGGTAGCTCTCGAATCAGCACCGAGTCAAAATTTGATCCAGTTGACCTTCACGACTCACCGTCATGTGAACTCAACACGAGGATGATCAACAACTACAAAACTCCTCAAAACAGCCTGAAGTTAGGTCCAATCTCTTCACACTTCTGAAAGGGACGTAGACCTCACTGAACACCCCTTCTGTTCCACGAAATCTTACAGAAACCCACCAGAACTCTTGTTTTCTCTCGAGCCCTATACGACTAGGATTCTCGAAGCAATTCCTGCCATCCAACAAATTTGATCACCCTGCCTTATGTCAAGACTCAATCTCACAGAACTACAATGTCACGTTCATCCAAATCTTTGGGAAATTAACCTTCCACAGCTAAAGTTATCCACCAATGCTGACCTAACTGCTCAAGGATCAACTCTTCCGAATGTCAATCTAGTAGTAGTCGCCACTTGGCCAGTAGACCTTACAAAGCACTCGCCATTTCACAATTTCTACTCGCCACATACCAAATACGTCTTGTATGATGAAAGGTTTCTCTAATTTACGCATTAACAAAATTGTGCAATTTTCTTAAACTCCAGTATTAATGCAGAAAATCCAGTTATATAGCCCTTATAAATCTGAACATAACGCCGCAAACCGTTCGTCTCATAACTTGTATGGTCCCAGCGATACCCCTTTTTTAGTAGCATGCTCTGCAGCTAGTCGCCCTTTTGGCGAGTAAGGCTAAATTCCAAGTCGCCAACTGTTGATTTCTACTCGCCTAATGGCGAGTTGCGACCGACATTAGGAAGGGCTGTCAAGGACCGCACGTCAGCTTGTCGACCCACCGACTTACATCCTGCAGTTTTTCCAAACTACAATCAGCGGCCGCTCATCAATCTTCCCGACACCGCCGCAAGACTCCGCACATTGCTACCTACCATTCCTCAACTTGATATTTTTGTAGCTTTCAAACTCACACCGAGTCGCAACTTCCACCACACCGAAACTACGTCCTCTTCTTCCTCACCTTCCAGCACCTGTAACACGCACGTCTGGCTATTCACTCTAAACCATCAACAACGTTGCCCCTGCCGCTCCACCGCACATGAAGCACCGCTCCTTGAATACCATGACTCACTTCAGAACATCTGAATCCATTTGATTCCACATTCAGCTTAGACTGTGACTCTTTCACACCTTCACAACGCCTTACACTGACTTGATCTGCTTCGCAAATCAACTTCGCCTTCAAATCCAACACCTCTCGGACGACCTAATCCGGAGAGCTTCCACAACAATGTAATCTCTGTTTAACCTTCATCTCCTGCTGAATCTTCAGGAACCATACTTCCACAAATGCGCTCTCAATTATTTTCTCCGCTGATTCTTCCTTCCTGACGCCTAATGGAGAAACCAGTTTCCAGGAAAACCATCCCACTCAACTATGTCCACACCACATGTATCGTCGTCTCCAATTCTCATATCCTGAAACCTCAACAAATCTACCCAAACCATCCTCTCAATCCGCCGACGGAACCTAATCCAGGATCGAACATCTCAACAAACAAGACTCTCTCTTTAAACGGTCAACGCTGGAATCTAGAAACTCGCCGAACTTCTTCACCAACCCGCTTTGGCTATAGAAAGTTCTCGCCCCACTCCGACTGCCTTGCGCACAAAGTCGGCCGTGACCAGAGAATGTTGCGCCTGCAACCAATCCACCAAAACTGTCACAGGGGACCCAGCTCACACCCTTGGGGACCCGTCATGATGGTGCCCGCCACCAATATTGACGAGGTCAGCTGTAAATGCAATTAAATTTACAGGTAGTGGATATTTTCCAACCGGCAATTAGGAAGCCCAATTTTACCTAGGGGGAAGATCAAAATTGTTTTCTATTGCCTAAGGAAAATATACACTACCTGTAAATACGCACCCAACCTCCCCTCTTGAGTCACCATCATGGCTGACATATCGGGAGGAAAAGTAGAATGCTGGCTATCGCCGAACACCATTTATGGAGGATCTGCACGCGCTGGACCCGCGCATGCGCAGGTGGGGTCTGAGCTGGGCGTATCTAGAGAGTTTTGATTCCTCCAGGGTAACGAGCACTCGGGAACTGAATGCAATTAAATTTACAGGTAGTGTATATTTTCCTTAGGCAATAGAAACCAATTTTGACCTTCCCCCCCAGGTAAAATTGGGCTTTTTAAAAACGCCCGATTCGGTTTCGGTTTGTAGGTAAAAACCGCAGCCGCGGTGCGGTTTCGGTTACCCAAACAGCAGTATCTCTAAGGGGATAACGTCTTCAATCGTACACACGACTTCGTCATGACTCTTCATGATTGGTTGTGTGATATCTATATCACAACTTCTGAAGGCTACTTCCAAAACCCTTCCCAAAGCTCTTATCACCCTCATCCTCCCAAGACACTCTCCCACAGTCAATCATAGCTTGTACCCGTTCTTCTAAACATTCCCGGTACATGATGAAAGGGCTAGTGGTGGGATCAGTTCGTCTTATTGACTGGAAGCATGGTGGACAGGTTTATCCTTCCTGTTTACCATAAACAGTTTCCGTGTATACTTCCCATTCTCCTCCTCCTCCTCTTGTAGACAGGCAACTCAAGGTAGGTCTTGCAGGAAAACACTGGGGGAGTTCGGCATTGAAAAACAGAATGGCACAGTTGAAAAAGTTCATCCTTCACAGATGCGGCGGTACATCGTCTGCTTGGGAAACATCAGGATTACTGCTTGTAGACAGGAATTGAATCGTCTGCATTCTACTTCTCAATGGTGATGAAAACTGGATACCCCTCTAACTGTTTTTAGGCCTACAAGCTGTCATTTGACTTCTGGGATTGAAGAACAGAACTTTAATGGAAGTATAGTATGGTAACCTAGATCAGTGAGACGTGTGCGGGATTTGCACTGGAGATCCCACAGCTGCCACCAGTCTGTAACGGCGGCTTCTCCCTGGAGGTGCTGGTGTTGGTCATTTGCTTTATTGTAAATAGTTTCTTTTCAAATAACATAGTTTAATAAATATGTATAAAATATTGTAGCTAGTTTGTTTGCAATTAACCATTCCAGGTGCATAGTCTAGATTAATCATTCCTGGTAGCCTAGATTAATCTTTCCTAGTACACCCTGTTTGGATAAGATTTTGCACTCCTGGTATCGACTTCCTGTTTCTGGTTTCCTGTTTGGATGAGCAATTGCTCATCTCCTGCGATGTTTGTCAAAGAGGGCTGACCTCTTATTTATGTAGTCAAGTTTGTTTTTGCAAGTAAGTAGAATAAATACTTTAACTGAGAATGTGTTCAGCATTATTTAATCTGGAGACAATAGAGTATTTGAGCAAGACCACTGTTCATTTTTCAACGTGGTAGCAGAGCGTGGTTTCAGTTCCACAGAATGGCAACACAAACAGGTTCATGTATTTCTAGTGAAGGTTGCTACTTCATTGCATCAGGGAAATGTCACCCAACTGGTATAGTGCTTTTATCTATTACTTATAAATACAGTGATTGGAACTGGATGTTTGGACAAATGTTGCCCAGGCGGGTAAGTCGTGCTCAAATATTTATGCAAGTATATGTAATGTATGCTAATCGTTAGCAAGTCTGGCTTGAACATGAGCATTGTTTCCTTGTTGACATTTAATAGGAAACTCCACAACTTATTAATTGGCTTCATTTAGATATTCTGCTGGAATATAAGTACATCCATTCAAGGTTATTAATAAGCAAAATTGAGACTTTGTTGGCATTCGTCGTAGGATATATCCTACATCCATTCTGGTTATCAACAGGCCTAAGTCGGACTTTTGCAGGGATGTGTGTGTTGACAAACCATATTAGTATGGGTATATTTCTTGCAATACGCAGGAGTATGTGTGTTCTGGTAGTACCACATTGATCATTATTCTGCAATAGCATGCACAGGAGTATGTGTAGTCTCGTAGTACCATTTTGGGCTTTGAGCTTAGGACTGTGTGAATCGTATACTGTTGGATAGATATATGAGGACAAGGCCTGCAGCATTTTACTATACATAAATATAGATGTGAGGTAGTGACTGCATCACACAAGAGGAAATAAAGAGTTATGTATTTGTACTTTTAACGAGACGTACATTGCAGTAAAAAGTGCATGTGGATCGAATAGGTGTATGTTCCTTAGGTACCTTAGTATAGTGCTATGATTGTGTCTACTGCTGTGTGTGCAGAAAGCCATAATTCCAGACATGGCTAGTGACAGTGGGTCCGCTGGAATTCCTAAACTTTCTACTGATAATTATGAATCGTGGAAAAATAATTGCCGGTTTTTGTTGCAAGAAAAAGGACTTTGGTCATTTGTAGATGGCACGGAACCTTCATTATCAGCCACTACAACTGAGAAAGAAAAAGAGCGCTACAATTATTAGAAAAGTCGTGCATGTGCCATCATTTGCCTTAACGTAGAAGCATGTATGCAAGATGTTAATGAAAACATTACAGATGCAAAACTTGCGTGGGATACACTGAAGACAATATTTGAGCCGGTTTGCAGAGCTGGGGAGGCTCGTCTTCGGCGAGAGTTTTGGAATTTGCACCTGAAACGAGATGACAAGAAAGCTGTGGAGTTGAAAAATATTCCAGCAGCTAGAACGGATAAGGAAATTGTTTTCCCGTATCTTGACAAATTACCTGCGGACTACGAGTATATCTGTTCAATGTAAGTATACCATTGGGAAGACACAAATTTCACCCCAGCAAAAGTAAGAGAACGACTATTGGCTGAATATTCTAGGTTAAAGATGAAACGTTCCTCAGAATCCAACATGCTGTCATCCGACGATGCGAAAATGGTTAAGGCATTCGCCATGTTTCAGAAGCAGTGGCATAGCTACAGGGTGGCAGAATGCCACCGGCTCCCTGCCTTAGGGGGCCCCCGATAGAATAAAAATTATTTAGATTTAAAAAAGGTTCTTCTATACTACACTAGCTATTTAATTTGATATAAACTGTATTTAAAAAATGATATTCGAGCTTCTCTGTCTGTCCATCCCCCTATCATTAAAAAAAATATGGTGGCCCATAAAAATGCACGAGCTAAAAAGTTTCTCTTTTAAGTCCCAAACCTTTTTCCAATTTTCTTTTTTTTTTAAAGCGAAAACAGGGAACACTTGACAGGAGTACGTAAAAGTGGTCCCTATTTTTACTATAACAAAAAAAAATTAGAAAAAGTGTGGCCTTAGTAATTGTTCAGCTCGTCCATATTTTTTATGGGCTATCCTATATGTTGATGGGGCTAGGGATGGGCGATAATGAAATTTCGACTAAGCGATTATTACAGCACCTTAATATGCGATATTTGCGATTATTGCGATATTTCTCAACTGTAACAGCGGACGCTATGACGGCTGAGGTGCTTGTAACGCCCCAACATCTTTGGTTGACTTGGCTTCTTAGTTCAATTGACTTTGGTGAATAAACACAGCATGGGGAGGAAGGAGTCGATGTCCTAACAATTTTTAAATTAGGTGAAAATCAACAACTAACTTGCATTTGCGCTGCCACCAACGGTGGATTTATTTAATAGCTAAGGGGGAGTTGGAAACTAGTATTATTTATACCATTTCCTTTTCACACTATTGAATCTTTAGTAGTCTTGTGGAGTTTTAAAAACCCTTGGTTTTTATTTTAAACAACAAAATAACAATGCAAGTTACATTTTAAGAGTACTAGCTTACAATTGCAAACGTAAAGCGTCTTTTGAATTCACGTGAGTGTACAAAATTGATAGTTTCAGGTATAGAATGATGTTTAAAGTTCGGCACAAAAGAATAACACGTTTTCCCTTGATAAATAATGTTCTTGGGTTCTTAATATAAGCAACCCGATAAAAGTAAGAGGCGTTCGCAAGTTACAATTATTCGCACAAGATTTTTACAGTTTTGTTTCTAGCAAGCAAACCACTTACAATTTTGTTTCACCACTTGTGCTAATTAAACCGTCAATTTCGTTTGCGGCTATGTTTTACTAGATCAAACCGTCCACAGTTATGTTTCGACTCGCAAGAAGATCAAACTGTCAAAGAGTTTAGTTTAAAATTAATTTAAAATAAACAAGAAATTGGCTTTTAGAAAGAGGGCCACTCTTACGTTATGGAAGGCTGGGGCCAGAAATGCCGATGGCTTTGCGTACCATAATTTCATTCAAGCTAGAGATTTAGTTAAAGTTAAGACTAAAAATTTAGAATGGGGGGCCTAAAGTTTAAATTCCTTAAGTTAACTATTAACTAAGTACTATACGAACCACTACGTCTGCCCGGCATGGCAACAATCGGATCGTGACATCTCCACTCCCAACTGGCGTGACCATCCTCCTAGCTTGAGATTTCGTGAGCTGTGCTGGGGCTTCTTATGCTAGCAGGGAGGATTCTGGCGAGGATTCTGGTGCTGAGCCGTTTGAAGGAACAGGGATATGTACACGAGGGCCAGATTGAGTTTTAAACTCCTTGACAACATGTTTTGGCCATTAAAACTGGTTTGCAAGTAAACTACAGTGTTTTGCACTGCAACTATTGAAGGAGTGGGACGAAGGATAATACACATGCAGTTAAACTTTGGCAATTAATAGAAGGAAAGCTGGAGGTTTGCATACGGATTTCTTTGTTGGTCACAGTCGAGTTTTTGGAGATTGAAGGCAAGGAACAACTATACAACGATTTAAGGTCCGGTAAAATTAACTGGTAATAAAAACATTGCCGAGCTTCGGTAGAGTTCTGGAGGTAAAAGATTATTATACTAAAATGTTGGTAGTGATAAACTAGCTAAGAGGAAATGCTAGAACGCATTTAAAATAAGATTTGAATTATCAGCCGACAATTAAAGGTTTGATGTAGTGGAACATTTTTCATAAAATTTGGACGTCTTCAAATACAAATAAACAATATCACACTAAAATGTTGTCTGTAATCCACATATATGTGAGGTTAAGTACCAAAGGTAGCCCCTCCTATTAACACAACTAAGCTAGTGTTTTTGGCTTTTTGCCTACAATAAACAAGGTGAAAAGTAATTACAAATGTACAGTGGTTTGGAAGTTAACGACGACCGGAAGTGCGAGCGCACTTTGAGCGCTTTTTCAAATGTCTATTGCGGACGAACCAGAGGGAATTTTTGAGTTCTGTCTCCGAGGAAATAAAGTTTAAGTTAGTGGCTGTTAAGTGGTGAAAAGTTCAGATTGGTTCATAACTTCCGGAGATAAGCATCTTCAAAGATCGAGGTCTTTTGGATTGGGGCAGGGGGCAAGAAGGGGACTTCAAGCGCAGAAAAAAAAATATGTTCGTTGTTGGAAACGAAGGTCTCCCCGAGGTTTTTGATCTTTGGAGTCCAGGTATCCTGTCCAATCCAGGTAATTCGGTAATCCGACTTAAAACAATGTGTAGGCCAAGCTGTCTTAATTTGATCAATTGGCATCATAACAGCTCTATTCCTACAGTAAGCCCACTTACTATACATGTTTAGGTCTAGTAATACTACGACTAGACCTAAATACATATATATAAGTGGCCTAGTTAGTGTCCTGCTAGGTCTAATATAAAATTATGAAAAAAATGTATTCTTATTTATTCAAAATAATTAAGTACTTTCAATTTTTTTAAGTATTTGAAATACCATACAAGCCGCACTCGCTAGATAAGCCATACCCACAAAAAAGACATTACCTAAAAAAAAACGGTGTACGCAATCCGAACATTTTCTGCACTTTTAAGTGACTTGTTAAGATGTGAAAATGAAAAAAATTAATGAAATATTAATTAATCAACAGACAAGCACTTTATGTTGAAACATTAGTCCTGTTAAAATCAGCAGTGAGTAGCAATTTTTCTTATTCATTTGGAGGCCATGTTTGTTGAAAAATATAGATTAGATGGTTCATTAGAAACTTCAGAACGGTTGCAACTAGAGACTTTTGGCTTGGACAACTGGAATGCAGGCGAAAAAACGATTAAAATAGTGTATTTGAACGTCTAAATCGGTCAATATTTAGCGAAATTGTCGACAACGATGGGAAACCGTCTAAGTAAGCTCAAAGCTGCGATGATAATATCGAAATATCGCAATAACGCTCATCCCTAGATGGGGCCCCCAAAGGTTAATTTGCCACCGGTCCCACCTGATTTTTAAGTAGCTATGCCACTGTTCAGAAGGACAGTAAGTTAGCGAGAGGCTGCCACAGAAATCTTATCGTGGTCCGTCTACAAGCATGGTTTGCTTTAATTATGACCAAGGCAGTCATTTTTCTAGCGACTGCCCCCATCCTCCTCCAAGCAGCAGGCCTACCCCGACTGTATACATCGCGGGGGTTCAACTCGGGGCCGAGGACGTGGTAGAAGAGGAAAAAGCAGTCTAAACGAGAGGTTTGAAAGTTTCTAGGGAGGAGTAGATGATGGGGAGTCCAGTGAGGTATTAAGTGATATATTTATGATTCCCAAGTGCTCAGATGTTACGTGATATGAACACAGTGATTATAATTGGTACTACGATTCTGGCGCAACTCACCAATCTGTACCATACAAGAATGGTTTAGTAATCTTACCTTTGTAAGCAACAAAAACGTTAGTCTATTACCGGGGTGGCGAACTTATGGCACGCGTGCCAGATGTGGCACGCAAGGGCTTTTTTAGTAGCACGCGATCCTTTCGAAAAATTGGCGCACGATGTCGTGTTTTTTCCCTTACAAAGAAACACACGTTTAAGGAGTTACAGCAAGGAATCTTTAATTTGCTTTCTTCCCCTTCTCTTTTTTTCAATGCGGTATATAGCATCAGGATTGGGCTGCAAGGAAAAAAACTACCAAATGTAGATCAACTTGTATTTCAATGTAGGAACGAACTTCTTTGCAACTTTAACCGCCATGAAAAAGTTGGCATTTGTATTATTAGTGACATGAGTCCAGTAGGCCTACTATTGCTAACAATTACATTCGCACATGAACACTATCTATTCGACAGTGACAGCACGAGGGTGGGCCATCCCCCCCCCCCCAATATGTCATGCCCCCTCCTCCAATCCCAACACTCAAGTCACCACCAGAAAATAAAATCACAAAAAAAACTTGCACGCTCATCTTGAAATCAATTGAATAAATTGAGCTTTTATTTATTTTACTTATATTTTTTTTGTAGCAACTTTGTAATGTATGTGTAGCCTAATTTATTTTGTGTGTTTATGGGATGTATTTTACACAAAATTGGACTGCATAGAAGCTTACGTTACATTGAGGTTGAATTAAAGAGGATGAAAGTGTCAAAGTGCCTAATGCGACTACCTTGAAAAACAGTCCTTGGCCCACTAAGTTTCCAGATGTCCCCTCCCCTCTTGATCAAAATGAAGCTAAACTCGTACGAACCATGTATCGAAAAATTAGCATCTGAGAAAACAGAAGTGACTAATGTGGCACACACTGCATGATTTTTAAGCTGATTTTTGTTTTATTGGCACATAGGTAAAAAAAAGGTTCGCCATCCCTGGTCTAGTAGAAGGTGCTTGAAATGTAGTGGGTATTGGAAATGTGACCATAAAAATACTAGAAGGCACATTTGTGAGTACTGTAACTTTTAAAAAGATGTGTTGTACATCCCAACATTTTGAAGAACCTAATAAGTGTCGGTTGTACTGATCAATCACAGTATCATGTCAATATTTATCAAGGTGTACTTTGCATGTACTTAATAAATGAATGCCAGTGTTTACTATGGTATGAGGTTAACCAATAAGTTGTATCAAGTTTGCAATGTCATGGGAAGAAACGTGAATGTGTGCAACGTAACGACAAGTAACCCTAAGGCCGAGAAGGCGAATTATGAGTTAACATATAGCAAGATTAGTACTGATGGATTTAGACCTTTTTCTTATGTTACTAAGTCTAGTAAAAAGGTTTCTAAGGAAATTTCTTCAAATGCAATTGCTATAGAGACATGGCACTCAAGGTTTGTCCATCAACACATGAAAGGTTTGTACAACCTACAGAATTTAAAAGATGTACGGAGGGGAGCAAAATGTTTGGTTTGCTAACAATGATCAACAACAACAATTAAGCATTACAGTATTGTTATGTTCAGTTCAATGCATTGGAACACCATACCGCAAATTTTAATTGTTGTAGTTGTTCATTGTTCGCAGACCAAACTTTTTGCTCCCCTCTGTACATGGTATACAGGTAGGGGTTAGGAGTAAACCTAAGTGTGATATTTGTAATCCCTCACCAAGTCTACTAGGGCTAGTTTTAAGGGGATAAATAAAATCCATAGTAAGACCTCTAAAATTGTTACATCTAGATGTATGGTGACCTAGTCGTAAAGAATCCCTGGATGGATGCCGTTATGTGTTAACAATTCTGGACGTTTTCACACGGTATGCAAGGGTTTTCCCCTTAGCACGTAAAAATGATGTTTTCAAAACTGTCACAAATTACCAAGTAAGAGTACAGAGACAGTGTGGACTAAGTATAGTTGACATAACAGATAATGGTATGAAATTGTCTTCTGGGGAATGCTGTACATACTTTTAAAGTGGATTAGGTATTGGGTGCCAGCGTACAAACGCATACTCGCCAGAAATGAATGGCGTGGCCAAACGTTATAATAGGACCTTGATTGAGGGAGTACGTAACACATTTCTTAAAACAAAACTGCCCTGCTACTTATGGGCTGAATTAGTGTGTACTTCACGCATTTAAAAAATAGGTACCCACATGCTGAGCTAGGTTTCAGGATTCCTTTCGTCCTTCTTTATGGTAGCGCATTTCCCTTAGGCACCTTCGTACTAATGGGGCAAAATGTTGCATTTCTGTAAACCGGGAAGGGACAGATTAGATTTTAAGGCCTGGGACAAAGTGCTCATTGGTTATGCTGTGAGAACTAAGGGCTTCTGTGTGTGGAACCCACAATCTAATACGCTTGTAGAAACAAAACATGTAAAAGTTGATGAGAGTATGCTGTGGTGCAACAGAAATCAGTTTTCAAAAGACATTTCCGTTTGGCCTAGTGGCAGAATCAGCACGATGTGTGACGTGCACACAAAAATGCTTCTCTGCAGACAAATCAAAGCTCTTTCTAACAACAGAGCTTATTACGATTACGAAATGCAAGCTTTTCATACTGTGAGAGTTCATTGGTGTGAGTTCTTGCAGACAATTTGTAGGTACCGAATTACGTGTTGTGTACACTTGAAGAAAATTCTGCCACCAGGCCGTATGGGACGTCCAAGAACGTGAGATGTACAAATTCAGGTATGAACGAGATTCAGATGGTGAAGATTCCAAGTCTGATGCAAATAGTGATAATCCTGGGCCTCACAAAAAACCCTCTAGGCTTGCTACCGAATCCCAAACAATTTACTCTAGTGGGGAGGGGGCATCGTTGAGGATGGCAGGTGAGTCCCTACAGGGCAGTGAAACTCGCCGTACAAGGAGTGGCGAGCCAACACCTGCGTTAAAATGCATTGACTTTACTAATTGGACTAGGGATCAAGTAGTCCGAAAAACGGGAAAAACTGCAGGGAAAATTGATGTATATTATTATAACCCAGAGGGCTTGAAAGTTAGAAGTGCAAATGATGTAAAACGGTTTTGTGCTGAAAATAAATACATGTACCTGGTTTAGATTTTACCCCCCGTCAAATGTCTGATGTAGTCCGTCCATCTTGTAGTAGTCACGAGTGTCTGAGTGACTTATGAGTCTGAGGTGATGGTAGTAATGGTAGCGTATGTGATGCAGAAGCACATTTGTGTGTAGTAGAACCTGTCACTTACGAAGAAGCGATTACTTCTCAAAGGAAGGCATGGAGGTAATCCATGAAAGATGAAATTGAGTCCTTTCAAAGGTGAAAGGTCTGTGAGGAAGTATGCTCCTATAGGTAAGTCCTAGGATGTAAATGGGTATATAAAGCTAAACAAAATACCAGTGGAGCTATTACGAAGTTCCGATCACGCCTGGTAGCGCATGGGTTCTGTCAAACATGTGGTATTCATTATGACAAAGTTTTCAGTCCAGTAGTGAACTTAGTTCTTATAAGACTTTTCTTTGTATTGCTGGTGTCGTTACTAAATTGGCGGGATCTGCACATAGACATTAAATGTGCCTATCTGTATGGCCTGTTAGGTACTAAAATTTATATGCAGATTCCAAAGGGGTTTCAGGATTTAAACAATAAGAACAAAGTGTGGTTTTTAAAGCGAGCTGTTTATGGACTTCACCAAAGTGGACGCATGTGGTTCCAGGAACTGGAGAAAACGTTGAACATTATAGGATATACAGAATTTCCAGTCTTTAATCATGTTTATTATTTTAGAAATGAAGCCATAGGCTACTTCTTTTATGTTGGTGATTTGATTTTGTTCGCAAAGAACCTAGAGGGTGAATCTAAAATTGTCAGGTTATTAGAAGCACATTTTGAGATTACCTTATTAAAGGCTGAATTAGTAATTTACTTGGTATACAGTTTCAAAGAAATAACAGTAACAGTGTGATGCATCAGCAATCATTTATGGAGAAACTTGCTCAGAAATATGGTACGGCTAATACTTGCAGGGTAAATGTTCCAGTGCCACCTGGCACTTGCGTGCAAAACAGTCCTAAAACGGAAAATGTGAGTGAATTCCCAATTCCCTTATTGGTAGCTTGCTTTTCTTGGCTTCTAGGACTCGCCTGGGTATCTTGTTGAGTGTGATTGTCCTGTCCCAATATAATACTGGTTTCACATCAATGCATATCAAGTTGTTGTTAAATGTCTTGCGTTCTCATAATATTTACACGGCAGTTTTTGAGCCCCGACCGTTTGACCGATCATGTGTATTGAACTGAACAGTATGTTATTGACTTGTCGAATGTGAGGGGATCAAGTCCAGATGTGGAGAATATGCCAGAACGCTAGAACGAGGTTCGCGGGAAATTTCAGCGAACTGTGGAAATTCACTAAAAAATGGCTTGCCTACATGGTGAAAGGCTGAGGAAATTTGAAAAATCTGTAGGGAAATTTTGTCCAGTAAGAATTTTATGCATCCCTGATCAAGTCTATGTGTATGTTAATGCCTCATGGCCCTCAGATCGGGATGACCGAAATAGTTTTGGTGGTCATATCATTTTCCTGGGTCGAATCCCAATCCTCTGGGGTTGCAAAAAGCTGAGTATGGTGTGTTTTAAGCTCAATGGAGTCAAGAGTTCGTCGCCATGGTCCTTGCTGCAAAAGAATTGCACTGGCTCAGCAATGTATTTGGATGTCCTATCTTGGAGGTTAAGGCACACATGAATTGTAATCGATTCCCAATCAATAATGCTTTTTGCCAGAAATGCAGTAGACAATTTAAGATTTAGCTTAAACATATCGACATCAAATATTTATTCCTACGGGATTGGTTGAGTAAGAATTTATTTAAACTCGTAAAGGTGGCAGATAGTTGACAAAGTGGTGAAATGCAAATCGCTTAAAAAGGTTATGTTCAACAATATTCCACAATTGCAAATAATGCCTATGCATTAGTAGAGGTATTACTGGTAAGACTGTTTTGCACTCATGCATCCTACATGTACAGGGTGGTCCACAAAAAAGTGACGACCCAACATTTTCCAAGTCCAACTTTTCTAGTTAGCACCCCTCAGAACCAGGAGAGGACAGAAATCTTCCTGTTTCATTAGATTTTGATTTCTGTCCTCTCCTGGTTCTGAGGGGTGCGAACTAGAAAAGATGGACTTGGAAAATGTTGGGTCGTCAGTTTTTTGTGGACCACCCGGTATATCATTGGTGGATTAATTTTTGAAAGAATGTGGGAGTGTTGGTTATTTGCTTTCATGTAAATAGTTTCTTTTCAAATAATATAGTTTAATATATATACTGTGCATATGTACAGGGTGGTCCACAAAAAAATTGACAACCCATGACTGTCAACTGGCTTCTGCGACCCATGACTGTTGACTGGCTTCTGCGACAAAATGTTATATTTTCTGGATTCCCTTGGCGAGCTAATGTCTACGAGACTACAAGCAATTGAAACTAAACTAGAAAGTATAATCGTGAAACAATCAGTGACATTACTTGATTCGATGAGCAAAATTATGTGTATGCAGGAACAGGTCCTGTTAAACACTTACCCCTGCAGTGTACCTCTTCCAATGCAGGAAATTGATGGCCAAAAGAAAATTGTTGTTAGCACGGTTCTAAGTACCCAGAGTGAAGGTAATGTACAGGTTGTATCCGCAGTAGACACCGTTTGTGAGTCGTCTGTCCCTGGCTTACACTATGCTGTTAAACCTACATTGCACCAAGAAACCCTGTAATCTCTTAAAACCGGCTCCAGCTGCTGAACATTTCAACCCCCCCCCCCCCCCCCCCCCATTCAGAATCTGCAGTGTGACAACTTTGGCTTAATAATGAATTTCGAAGCAGTTACCCCTGAAGTCCCTACGCTGGACCCCTCTAACCCTAGCACTCTAATTATTGGAGACTCTCAGGTCAGACATATCAAACTGCCTTCAGGACTTAATTCCAGAACTTGGTGTTTTCATGGAGCACGTATTGAGCATGTTATGAAATTTATTCCCGAGATCATGAAGTCCCATGCCAAGGCCACTCATGCTGTTCTGTGTCTGGGCACTAACAATATTGGCTACGACACTCCCAGTGGTATTTCTGAAAGGCTGTCACAGCTAATGAGACTAATAAAAGAGTACCAGCCTGACATCAAACTCTCCATCGTTGGCCTGTTACCCCAGTGGGTCCCGGAAGCTATTTGGTTCGACCTCAAAAACTATTTGGTCTGCTGCAACGGTCACATTATGAACATTTGTAAACTCGAACGTAACATACATCTCCATGTAGGATGCTATTATAAATTCCAGGTACCTCTTGGCAGGAGACGGGAGTACATTTTTCTGCTACTGGAAAAAAACATTTAACTAACGTGATGACTAAGGCCATTCTGGGAAACTATAGGTGGATAATGGTCTAAATGTCGGCACAGGTTTTTTTCCTCCCTCCTGGATCCTTGTCCTTTCCGTCTACCACCGATACTTCAGATCGGTTTGTTAATTTGAACTCGAATGTGCAACAGTCTACTGCTAACCTTACGCAATCTAACCTTAAAGCTCACCTAAAGTGTATTGTTTCTAAATGCACGAAGTCTTGTGAACAAACTTGTTGAATTCAATATGTTATTGTTAAACGATTTATATGACCTTATCTTTGTTCTGGAAACTTGGTTAAAAAATACGATAACGGACGTGATGCTGATTGGCAATACGTCGTAAAACATCGAAAGGAGAGACCGTTTGCCTCGTGTTGGTGGCATTTTATTTGCAGCAAAAAAAGGACTCGTGTAACAAACATATGTACTACAGTTGAAGCAATCACTATATAGCATAATGGCTGCGATTACATTGAGTCAATCGATTCACATTCCAAAGCAGACGACATCATTTACGCACCTCTCAAAACAGCGAAAACCAGTTTACAATTTTCACAAATTTTCGACAGCTTTGAAAAAATATAAAAAATATATCTCCTGCTGTCTTCTTCAGGTGACAAAGAAATAAAAATACTAGTTACATCACACTGTACTGTTCGACGCCGAACTGTCCGACGCTGATTTGAACGAAGCACGTGCGTGCGTAGCCTCCAAGAAATAGAAGGCCCGCATCTAAACGTCTTTCTTGCTACTCCATCGTGCTCGCAGCCGCTCTGCCAGATCTTTCCTCACCAAATGCTGGATTGCTGGTGTCGAAGGTGGTTGGAGGTTCATCAGCTGTCTCCCGTCAATTTCGTGCCTAACCATGGCAAGCGATTCGAGGCACCTCAAATGTTTATCGCTAACAGAGTTTGACTT
>JAHWFP010187806.1:0-12850 GCA_023313725.1 Lithobius niger | reverse complement strand
GTCCCTCTTCAAACGGCGTCCTTACTTCGCCCGCCGGCACGACAGCACCTTGTTGGCTCCTGTCATTGCGAGGCATTGATGATGTCGCCCGTCGTCGCCCGGAATCATCCCTCTTCGAACGGCGTCCTTACTTCACTCGCCGGCACGACAGCGCCTTGTTGCATCCTGTCGTTGCGAGGCACTGACGATGTCGCCCCTCGTCTCCCGAAATCGTCGGCATCCTTACTTCGTCCCCGCCGACACGACACGCCTCGGTGTCCTCTGTCGCCGTGATGGATTAAAGTCGTCGTGGCTCCCTCCCCGACGTCCCCGGGACCGTTCCACTCTTGTATGACGTCCCTACTTCGTCCCAGCCGGCGCAACAGCACCTTGTTGCCTCCTGCCATGGCAGCGGATTGAAGTCATCGTGGCTCCCTTCCCGTTGTCTCCCGGGATCGTCCCACTCATGAAGGCATCCTTATTACACCCCAGCCGGCACGACAGCGCCTTGTTGCCTCCTGTCGTTGCGGTAGATTGAAGTCGTCGTGGCTCCCTTCCTGTCGTCTCCCGGGATCATCCCACTCATGAACGGCATCCTTATTGCGTCCCAGCCAGCACGTCAGCGCCTAGTTGCCTCCTTTCGTCACGGTGGGTTGGAGTTGCCGTGGCTCCCTTCCCGTTGTCCCCCGGGGATCACCTCACTCTTGAACGGCACCCTTACCTCTGCCCGGCCGGCACGACATGCCTAGTTGCCTCCCTTCGTCGCACGAAATTGAAGTCGTCACGGCTCCCTTCCTGTCGGCTCCCGGGAACTTTCCACACTTGAACGCCATCCTTCCTTCGGCCTACCGACTCGGCGCGCCTAGCTGACGGCACCCTCACCACAGCTCTGCCGTCACGACATACTTTGTTGTCCCCTGTCGTCACGCCGGATTGAAGTCATTGTGTTCCGAGTCACCTGTCGTCACCGGGATCGTGGTCATCGTGACTCCCTTCCCGTCGTCGCCACAGCCTACGACAAATAAGATTTTAGTAAGAGCATGAGGATAGCAGCGTGCAAAGTAAGAGCTATCTCCACATCTTGGGCCCACCACAATGCCACGCCAATCGAAGAAATCCTAGCGACAGCATCGTCGTGCCACTAATCCACCTTCACGTCCCACTACCTAAGGGACATGACGAAGGATGAATCCGGACTACACCAACTGGGACCGATCGCCACAGCCAGAACGGCAGTCAAACCCCCTTAAGCACTCAACACGAAGCAGAAGCAAGATCCATGTGGGAAGCAAGACCCATCCACCTAGAAGCAAGACCCTCAAACAACGGTCCCTTTTAGGGCCACCAAATCCCACAAAGAGACCAAATTCCTGTTAGCCCAAACGGTTCTGAATAAAGTGCGAATTTTTCTCTTGATGTTTTGGCAATAAAGAAAGAACATTTTGCCGGCACCCACCCTGGCAAGTCACCGCCTGACACATTGAGAGTAAAATGAATGCCGATAGCGTGCACGCTGTTGCTTTTATAAGGGAGGACCGCGCCACGCTTGCGCGGGGGGACATGCAAGCAGGCGTCTACAAACCGGAAGAAACCTCCAGGGGAACATCACATTCGAGGAATGTAATGCTAAAATTACCAGGTTAAGTATGTTTTAGGCAAAAAGAAACCATTTTTAGCCGGCCAGGGTGGGGGCTGGCAAAATGTTCTTTTTATTGATGAACGCATGTTGAGACTACCAGTTCTCTGTGCGCTGAGGGTCAACCATAACAAAAGTGATGCAGGCCTAAAATATACCTTCCCAAGATAATATGTGTAAAGTAGTACGTTGGTTCACTTGCAGCACTTTGATTTATTGGTAGTGTATTATGAGCAAAGTTAAAAAGTTGGTAACGTTTACGCTAACCCTGTGGAGTGCGCTGAGAGTCAAAAAATACAAACACCATCTAAAAGTGTTCTTTATACTTTATTTTGACTAAATAACTAAACATGTGATGGAGGTATAGCTGGTAGTTTTATAAAGTGGCCGAGATTGAAACAACGTTAGCGCGAACACATCTGAGGAGAATATTATTGAGAAAGCTGGAGGCATGTCGAAAGTTGTTTTAAATTGCTTCTTGAGTGGCAATGTGGATCATGTCACATACAAAGGGCACCTGGTGAAAATATAGATTTATCTTTTTTTTATATATAACTTTTAAAAGGGTATTTTTTTTCAATGAACACAGTACTGTACAAATGTTTTTGTGTGTAGTTGGTTGCCTCAGTTTGGCAAAATATAAGCTTCTAGTCCAAGACAGGCCCCACCATGGAAGCTAGAATTTCTAGCCTCGAATGGGGCCAAAACTACTCCTTTGGCAAGCATCTTAGGACATAACTGACCAAAGCGGGAAGTTCCTTTTCTGCTTTACACAGCATTGAAGGCAGCTACACTGAGCCAACAACATTGGCATCAATACAGGATGGAAAATCAGTACTGTCTGCAGTTTCTACTCACTTCGTGGATGCGATTGTGGTCCCAACACAAAAAGATATAGGATGGTGTATTAGGCTACAGCGATTTGCGAAATTTGTAAGGTACAAATTGTCTCTCAGAAGCAGAATTGATATCAAGTCGATCAGGTTGTATCATCACCTAGGGGGATAACATTTGTGCATTCGATAGGTACTGTACAAATATGGAGAATATTGGCAACAACCAGGTAAGCACTACTGCCATGCTATGCATACACCTGAAAACTTTTAATCATTACAGAAGTCTCTCTCCCTTCACCTAGCAATAGTACAAATAAGCATGAGTATTGTTTTCCAATTGGTGGTAATTCATGTACCACTCAGAGTTGGAGAGTTCAGTGGTACAACCTGCAGCGCTTATCAAAGAGGAGAAGACTACATCCCATTACCAAGAGTGTATACACATGTAGATAAAGTAGTGCTGGATGATTTCAACGAGTACTTAGAATGTGACCCCTGTCAAATTTCAAATACGTTCATTCACCTGTAAATTTATCGCAGAAAACCATATCCTACCACGAAATGCAAACTCTCTCAAATTTTTAAAATCCTTCAAATGACAACTGTGGAAGACAATGGTTCCCGAGTAAAGAGAATCTCTTGCAGAACTAGTCGCATCTGACAGTGAGGAAACAGAAGAATCTTGCTGATCAGAAGAAATGAAAAATTTTGTTGGAGGCATACGAACAGGCAACTACCAACAAAATGTAAGCTATTATTCTGTCAGCCACTCAACACATCAATTCATTGCTGCTGGAAAGACCGGGGAAAAGACACTCTTTATTAAAGCTAAAGGAATGCAAGCAGTCCTCTAACTAGTACACATTCCTAACAAGGTTTTTCATTTTAGGAATCTATTATACCTTTCCAGTTGATATGTCATGGATAAAAGCTGAACAAATTAACCTAAATTGACCCCACCTGACCTTAGAGGGGACTAACACGACTTTAGTGCAACTGACAAATTGCTGTTTCAATACTGTTGTCAATAAAAGCATGCACATTAGTTACGTGAAAACGAGTGCCGCACAGTGTTTACCTAGCCACCTTACAACTTTACTAGCCACACCACCATCACAAGTTTTGGTATTTAATTAAAATAAAGTATAAAGAACACTTTTATATGTTGTTTGAAGGTTTTGACCCTCAGCGCACTCCACAGGGTGAACTTAAACTTTACCGAATTTCTAACTTCGCTCATAATATACCTACAATAAATCAAAGCATTGCGAGTGAACCATGGTAATACTTTATACATGTTATCTTGGGAAGGTATAGTAAAGGCCTGTATCACCTTTGTTATGGTTGACCCTCAGCGCATGAAGAGCGGGCAGTCTCAACATGCTTTTATCAGTAACATTT
The DNA here is from genome assembly GCA_023313725.1 of Lithobius niger. NCBI lineage: Eukaryota > Metazoa > Arthropoda > Chilopoda > Lithobiomorpha > Lithobiidae > Lithobius > Lithobius niger. The sequence continues at coordinate 8,998 of JAHWFP010187806.1, read as the reverse complement.
GGCGATATCTAATGCTTTATATATTTTTGCGCAGAAAGTGAACCACAACAAAAAGTTTTTTGTTGCCAAAACATCTTAACCTGATAATTTAGCATTACATTTCTTGAATGTGATGTTCCCCTGGAGGTTTCTTCCGGTGCGCAGGCGCCTGTTTGCATATCCCTACTGCGCATGTGCGTGGCAGTACTCCCTTATAGAAGCGAGAGCGCGGACGCTTTCGGCATTTTATTTTTCCTCCAGAGGTGTCGCCACGCCACCTCGCGCCGCAGTTCCCCTGTCTTTCGCACGGAAATTTGGATTCTACCCGATGATGGCCGCCGCTTCCGAAGCTCCCACTTCGCTCCCCGCTCCCTCTCATGCTCTCCCTCGTCCGCAAGCTACTGCTTTCACCCTCGGCGATCGCTGGATCTCCGCCCTCGACCTCGCCGCCGTTGGCCTGATCCCTGCTGAAGCACCACTTTCAAGCGTCAATGTGTTGACGGACTCTCCCTTGCAGCCCGGCCAGCGCACCCCGCCAGCCGAGCCGTTGGACCTTACGGCTCTACAAGAAGACTTTCAACGGGCGAAAGTAATCTATCGTGAAGCCAAGAAATCCCTTCAACAAGCAACGGCTGCTTCTCGCTCGCCGGCCCGTAATTCGCCTTTGGATTTATCGTCCAACTTGTCCCGAATAGGTAGAAGTGTCTCCCGTAGCGAAGTCCGAAACATAATCAAGGAGACGGTCCGTGTAATGCAAGACAATCCCATGCCGCCTCCCTCTTGCACGTCCTCCGCTCGACACGCTCGTACGCAAGCCAGGATAACTTCTGCCTCCAGCCGCGACTCCCGCAAACGGGACTCGCCGTCTCCCGCGGGCGCCCTCAAGAAACGTAGGTTGCCTTCTCCCTCTCGCCCGCAAGCTTCCCCTGCTGCCGTCCCCACGGCTAACGCTGATGCTCTGCCGCCAGCCGCTCCATTTTCGTCCGGCAAGAGGATCCACTTCCCGGACGACGCCACTGACGACCTGACTTTTTCCCTGGCTTCACTTTTAAAGACTGTCATAGAGACTATTCCCGACTGTTTTCTTTTCAAACGGTCGCAGTCAACCGACGCTCCCGTGTTTAACCGTGACTTAAAACTGGCTTCGGCTTCGCCCTTAGGGACAAAGACTCAAAACCTCGCAACCTTCTTGGACAATCCACCACGCTGTTAACATGCCTCCTCCGGAATGAAGGCTCCCTGCTCGGTAAAGACGACCCCCTCGTTCTCGACAAAGAACCACCACCACCTCGACCAGGACGTGAAAGCAGCTTCTTTCGCCCGCTAGGCGATGGCGCCACTAGCCCGAATAACTTCGGAACCTGCCCTTAGTGTGAGTTCTTAGGCAGCGAAGTAAAGATGGACTTCGGCACTGCTTTATCGATCCCCAAGAAAGCTGACATCCCAACTTTCGTCCTGTAGGAAAACGACAAGTGATTACGGCTAAGTCTCCGTGCCGCATCGCAAGCCGACGTTCTCAATACGGCGGTGAACGCCTTGTGCGAGAAATTATCCCCGGACGCAAGTCCCGAAGAACTACGCAATCTTTCATCCCTAATCACGCAGCTCTTTCAGAAGGCAAGCATCACCACGTATCACTCCATCAACTGGGCCACTAGAGCTCTTTTTAACAACACCTTACTCCTCCGGGATATTGCTCTTTCATCCGCCGCCAACTTGAACGTCTCCACGATGCACCGTTTTCGGAACCAGCCCATCCACGAGTCGGACACGCTCTTCCGTGGTCTAATCCTAACTCTCGCCCCTCACTTAGACATTTCTAGGAAACCGAAACCACTAAAACAAATCTCTTCTAACTTTCGCCTAGCTCTGAAGAATAAACAGCCCCATTCCTCGCCTCGCTCCAACAACTTTCATCCGAGAAACCCGCAGCCCTTTCGGGCGGACCAGCCTCGCTCTCGCCCCGGCCAGCGCAATCAGAAGCGAGCCGCCACTCCAGACCGACGAAGCTTCAATTCGTCGCCAGAGGGCAGAAGCGTCTTCCGTAGAAAACAACAATGACGCCTTTCACCCGTCCAGTTTTCCAGTCGGCGCGAGACTATGCCAATTCCTCCCAGCCTGGCTACAATTAACATCGAACACAGAAGTCTTTTTCATCATCTACACGGTTTTCGTCCGGAATTTCTTTCAGAACCCCCGCTCCTGCCGACACTACCATGGGATTTCTCTCCACCAGTAGCCCCACTACTTTCGTTCGAAATTTCAGAACTCCTTCGGAAAGACGCAATACGGGAATGCAGTTTCTACAGTTCCATCTTCACCCGACCAAAGAAGTCGGGAGGCTCCCGTCTAATTTTCAACATGAAACCTCTCAACAGATACATACTCAACATCCATTTCAAGATAGAAACTCAAATCAATTCGTCTTTCATTCAAACAAAACGACTGGACAGTCTCAATCGACCTGGAAGATGCTTACCTCCATGTCCCACTCCACCCGGCTATCACGCACCTTTTTCGGTTCATCTACAAGCAAAAGGTTTACGAATTTTGCTGTCTTCCCTTCGGCCTGAACGCAGCCCCCAGAATTTTCACAATGGTTCTCAAACCAATCTTAGCAAACCTACACCAAAACGAAATTCAGGCCAACGCCTATCTGGACGACTGGGCCCTCAACAATCTGGACCGTCTTGTACTGGAACAGAACAAGTACAAGACCATTTCCCTATTAAACCGACTGGGCTTCCGATTAAACTACTCAAAATCTCGCCTAATACCAGCACAAGTCTTCAGCTTTCTCAGAGCCTCTTTCGACCTCTGCACAGCAAGTATTGCCCCATCCCCGGAACAGGTGGGAGACCTTCTTCTCCATGCCCGTCTCTTTCGGTCGAAAACAAGTTTTTCCCCTCGGCAACTAAACTCCCTCATCGGGAAGATGGATGCAATGGCGAACCTCGTCCCCTACGGCCGATGGATGGTAAGGTCGTTTCACCACCACCGCATAGACAACCCTGCAATCAATCAGGATCGCCCGGACGAACAAATACCCTTCACTCCCGATTTTCCTTTAGTGGTCAGACGTCGTCAACCTCACGAAGACGCAACCTCTTCACGAGCCACATCCCGATCTGCTCATCTTTACGGATGCCTCGACAACCGGCTGGGGTGCCCATCTTGGCACTCAAGAAGCCTCGGGTCTTTGGCCCCCAACCTGCAGGGAACAAACACATCAACTCCCTCGAGCTTCGAGCAATTCTACTCGCCCTGCTCCATTTTCTTCCGAAAATAAGAAACAAGACAATACAAGTCCAGTCCGACAACACAACTGCCCTAGCCTACATAAGGAATGAAGGAGGAACGAAATCCAGATCTCTTCACAGCCTAATGTCGGAGATTTTCAACCTCTGCATTCCGCACAACATCACTCTCCTTCCTCTCCACATCCCAGGCAACAGGAATGTGATTGCCGACTCTCTGTTACGCCAAAAACCACCGACGGGCGAATGGTGCCTCAAGAAATCCATTTGCGAATCTCTCTTCTGTAAACGTGGACCGCCGAAAAACCTTCGTTTTGCCAAACGAAGAAATTTTTTTTTCTTTGAGCGCCCAAATGCCTCGGCCGGGGAAAAACCCCAAATTTCAAACGCCTGTATCTCCCAAGAAAATGGACCAATCCGTCTCATCTAAACAGTTCTTAATAGCCACGAACTTTGTTTCCCCCCGCAAACAGAACACGAAAATTCCTTCTAGAAGTCATTCTACAGCATTTAGAAAAACGCATGAACCTGAAGCTGTAAAATTACCGTAGCGCACGAGACACCATTTTCGCCACTTGTAAAAATTTGTATTTACTTTTTATTTTTACTTAGGCATAAAGCCGAAAACATTAGTTTAGTGTTTTAGAGGAGGAGCTTCCTCTGCGAAGGTACTTAACCTCCTACTTAATTGTACAGACAACTTTGTGAGTGTGATATTTTTTATTATGTTGAACAGCTGCAACCTTTATGAAAAATTTCCACAGCGATCGTCGCCTGTCCTTTAACTTTGATGTTATTTATTTTACTCAAAAACTTAAATGCGTTATAGCATTCTCTAAGCTAATATATTAATTATTTTTATGCATTCTTAATAATAATCTTTTGCCCCCAAAACGCTACCACTAGTCCAAAATATACAGACATCGGCAATCACCGGACACGAATTTTTGTGTATATATGTTTTGTTTTAATTTTCTGCAAACCCTGACTGACCCATCTGAATGTTGCTACTAGCTTGCCCTACTATTAAAAACCAAAAGATATTTATAAAAGATCTGTTTCCATGCAATCCGAAAGTCAAACTGTGCTTAAAAACTTAGAATCCACGGTTCTGGGGCGCGTAGATCGGAAGCCCAACCTAGTTGTGGTGTATAACACTGCAGTTTTTAGTTAAAGCTTGTAAAATTTAATTGTAATACTTTATGTATTACCCAAACCAAAGTACTAAGCTTTAACCTGAGCCAATTTACGATGTGCATTTGTCAATAATCAATCTATAATCAATTTCCCAATGCAAAGACCATTTCCCAAAGTTCAAGAGTTGAAAACTCTATTTGGTCGATCTCTAACCATTCCCTACTCCTTCAAACGGCTCTGCACCAAAACCCTTTGCTCTACCGACTTTCCCATTGTTCTCCTGGCCCTCCACCAATCAGACCCCCGTAGCTCTCCTCGGCGTCCGCGCTTAGGTAGAGAAAATCCGCTGCTCCAGCATAAAAAGCCCCAGTTGCCCTCCCTCTACAGCTCAGTCAGCACAGCTCACAGATCTCTCAAGCTAGAAGGGTCACGCCGGTCGGGTGTGGAGATGTCACGTCCGGGATTGCCATGCCGGGCAAAATGGTAGTGGTTGTAAGTAAACTAGTTTAACTTTAGAAGTTTATCTTTAGGACCCCCCCCAATTCTAAATTTATAGTCTAACTTAAATTAACCTCTAGCTTGGAGTCTTTATGGTTGGTAAGCCTTATCGGCATTGCTGGTCTTTACCACCATAATGTTAGAGTAGGCATCTCTTTCTAAAAAGCCAGTTTCTTTCTTTGTCATTTTTTTTAAATGTAAACAAAGGGACGGTTTGATCCTCGCGAGGAAAAATAACTGTGGGACGACTTGAAAACTACAGTTGTCAAATATAGTTGTAACTTAGCGGACGCGGTTCAGCTTGCTGGGTATTCCTGGATAGGAAACCAAGATAAAAATGCTTTTTCTTGTCAAAATTAAGTGTTTAAGAACAAACATCGTTGTTCTTGTATCCAAGTGAATTTCTAATGTAAATTCCTGATTTATTTGTTTTTGCAAACTTGTAAAGACTTAAACTAGTGAACTTAAATGTAAAAGTGTTTATTCTTTTCATTCTGATGTTTTAAAATAAAAACCAAGAGTTTTTAAACCTCAGGTTCGTTCCCTAGCAGAGTAATTGTTTTTAAGTGTAAATTATTATGTAGCCCATTTTAGCTTTATACTTCGTTAAGCAATTAAATTAATCCACAGTTGGTGGCAGTGTATTACCGGAAGCATTAAGGTTAGGCCTAGAATAGGACACCGACGCTCCATCCCCCAAGCCGGGACTGTAGCCCATGCTGTGTTTAGTATCGTAAAAAGTCGTAATAACCACGTAACCTGATGCAAAGAAGTACTCGTCAACCAAGGATGTCGGGGGCGCTACAAGCACCTCAGCCGTCGTAGCATCCGCCGCTACACTTCACCATTTGGGGCACTCCTATGATAGACCTGTTCGTCACGAGGCACAATGCCAGACTTCCCCTCTACATAAGCCCGATGCCAGATGAAACAGCAGTAGCAGTAGACGCCTTGACATTTCCATGGCAAAACGTGTTCGCCTACCTCTTCCCCCCCTTCAAACTACTTCCACAAGTTCTTCTAAAGATCCAAGAAAGCCAGAGCTTGTTCCTACTCATAATTCCCCTCTGGCCATCGGCAACGTGGTTCCCGCTTCTTATGGATCTACTAGTCGACACTCCCAGAAATTTACCCCCTGAACCAGATCTTCTGTCCCAACAGAAAGGAACAAAGCAACACCCGAATATACCAAACCTCAACCTACACGGGTGGCTACTATCATCAAACTCCTCAAAAAGGCTGTAATTCATCGAGAAGAGCCCGAGCGCATCGCCTCAAAGGCAACCAGGGATTCCACTAACCGGATGTACGACAGCCACTGGTCTAAATGGATTCGTTGGTGTATCACAAAACAAACTAATCCTATCAACCCACCTCTTCCCACCCTTCTAAACTTCTTCAGAGACCTGTTCAACATCGACAAACTCAAAGGCTCCACAATCCTGGTATATCGATCTCTCCTAAACACCGTCTTCAAAGCCGCCAATAGCACGAACCTACTCGAAGACTACCGTATTTCGGCACTTCTACGTTCTTACGAAAATGAAAGACCCACCACCAGAAGGTCAATAACAGATTGGGACCTTTCTCTCGTGCTCCAGTCCCTAATAAGTGAACCATACGAACCCCTTCAGGATACATCCCTTCACCTCACGACTCGCAAAACGGTTTTTCTCGTCACTCTTGCAGCCAGCCTACGTTGTTCAGAAATCCAAGCTCTCTCAGCGGACCCAGCACACTGCATCTTCGGCCCCAACTTTTCTTCTGTTACTCTCTACCCAAGATCAACATTCAGAACGTAAACACAAAAGCCCTCGGAACCACCTTTCCCGGCTCTATCCACCTTAGTTGGTAACGAACCAGAACGCCGTCTTTGTCCAGTCAGAGCCTTGCGCTTCTACCTAGCCCGGACTCGCCATGAAGACATCCGCCGAGGAAGAAACCAGCTTTTTCTCCCAATTGATCCTCAAACGGGCGAAACATCAGCTGCCATGGTATCAAGATGGATTAAGAAAACAATCGAAGCAGCCTACGACAAAACTCGGGTCCACTACCGCAGAAGCTCCAAGCAAGATGGCCGACCTATCTTGATTCCGGCGCGTGAAGTTTTCCGGCTAAGTTTTTGGTTGCGTTTTCTGATGTTATGTAGTTAGCCGCAGCGAGCGCGACAGCGCGAGCGAAGCTCGTAATTTGGAAAAAAAACTGACATCATTTTCGTTAACGGCGACCTTGATTTACCTTTAACACCAATGGCGATAGTACAACTTCCACATATACAGATCGATGGTGGACGAGCTTGGAGCCGCTGTGGAAGTGGTTCCCAAAACTCCAAAGGAGAGCATGAGAGTGACGGCCCACGAAGTGAGAGCTATCTCCACATCATGGGCCCATCACAATGCCATTCCAATACAAGAAATCCTAGCAGCAGCGTCTTGGCGCCATCAATCGACTTTCACCTCCCGCTACCTCAGGGACATGTCAAGAGAAGAATCAGGTCTACACCGGCTGGACCAATCGTCGCAGCTAGAACTGTAGTCAACCCCCCATTAAGCACTTAGAACACAGAAGCAAGCCACCCAGATGAAAGCAAACCACCCAGAAGGAAGCAAGCCACCCAAATAGAAGGAAGCAAGACCCAAGCAACGGCCCTTTTCAGGGCCACCAAATCCTACGAAAGAGGTCCAAGTTCCTGTTTTCACCTGTTCTGAATAAAGTGCTAATTTTTCTCTTCCAGGAAAAAAATTATTTGGGGAAAACGCCTGCTTGCATCCCAGGGCACTCGTCAAGACGGTGCCCGCCACCAAACTTTTACAAGGTCTACTGATAATGCTAAATTATCAGGTTAAGATGTTTTGGCAACAAAGAAAGAACATTTTGCCGGCCCCCAGCCAGGCCGGCTAAAAATGTTTTTTTTTGTGCTCAAAACATACTTAACCTACTCCCGCCCTGCCTCCCCTCTCGAATCACCGCCCGACACATTGAGAGAAAAATGAATGCAGAAAGCGTCCACGCTCTCGCTTTTATAAGGGAGTACTGCCACGCACATGCGCAGTAGGGATATGCAAGCAGGCACCTGCGCGCCGGAAGAAACCTCCAGGAGAACATCACATTCGAGGAATGTAATGCTAAATTATCAGGTTAAGTATGTTTTAGGCACAAGAAACCATTTTTAGCCGGCCTGGCTGGGGGCCGGCAAAATGTTCTTTATTTTGCTGGACTAGAGTGGTAGAACATCATACAATATCATCAGGATGGTTGAGTCTAAGCGCATTGTTTTTTTCACTGTTGAAATTGTGTAGTTTTCGTATGCGCGAGTTTTCGTACGGCTTCTGCACGCTACCCTTCAAAAATTTCTGTAGGCTGTAATAAAATTTTTTGATCGAAATCCTTTTGGTTTTGAGCCCTCCTCATACTAGTCTTGCTACAAAAGAAAAATGAAGTAAATAAAAAATGTGATATATCCAGACTGCCTGTTTGAGAAAAAAAACTGGCTCTTAATAGCCCTGAACTCTGTCTACGATTCCACGGAAACAGAACTTTACATTTCATCCTACTTTGGGGTCTACAGCAATTTGAAAAAAAGCTCAAACTGAGCGTTACCGCACGCAAATTCACGTCGCCGTTTTCTGAAAAATTGTAAATATTTATTTGTATCTTGAATTTCTTACAGGCATAAAGCCGACTAGCTTAGTGTTTTTGTAGGAGGGGCTGCCAATCGGCACTCAACCACATACATGTAAGGGACCCATACTCAACGTTCTTATTCTATACTAAGGTGACGATTTTAGCAACCATAAAAACTTTGATTGCACTCTTGTTATTATCTGCGGCTGCAATAATATTTAAATTTAATGCATTCTAGCATTCAAACACAAGCTGGTTTATCTTAATCTTTTGCGTAGTGCGTCTAAAGCAATCTTTTAACGTAAATTTTTCCCATGAACTCTACCTTGTCCAAAAATGGCAAAAACTACTATTTTTATTTTACCGGACATTTTAGTGTTATATCTTGTATTTTATTTCAGGGCTCCGACCATAGTAACCTCATCCGAATGTACAGCAAAAGCCTTTTCCTTCTATTAAATTGTTTATTTTCACTTTGAGCAACAAACTTCGCCCCCCCCCCC
>JAHWFP010187805.1:33428-63939 GCA_023313725.1 Lithobius niger | reverse complement strand
GCGGCCGCGAAGTAGGACCAAACATGGAAAAAAAATATCGATTTGTGAGTTTTCACGTTTCGAAAAATTAAATATTTGTTTTATTTTTTTGCGTTTTAGGAGTTATTATTTGGCATAATTCGGAATATTTCAAAAAATCGAAAATTATTCGAAAATCGATTTTTTTCGATTTTGATTAATGTACATTCGATTCGATTTCGGAATGGAATCAAAATCGAAATCGAATCGAAAGTTTCGATTTTCGCACAGTCCTACTTGATATGCGATATTTGCGATTACTGCGACATTTTCTCACTATGTAAGACAAGCTGTTTTAAGTTGATCAATTGGCCATAACAGCAGTACTCCTACAGTAGGCCTACTAACTACAGGCCTAGTTAGTGTAGTGTTAATATAAAATTATGGGGGCGGGGACCTTATTCTTATTTATTCCAAATAATTAATCACTTCCAAATATTTTAACTGTAAGATGTGAAAATGTTGATATTATTAATCAACAGACGAGCACTTTATGTTGTGATATTAGCGCTGTTAAAATTAGCAGTGAGCAGCAATTTTTCTTATCCAATGTGGAGGCCATGTTTGTTTATAAATGTATGTTAGATAGTTTATTATAGTGTCCGCAGCCTATCTTGAGTTCGCCCCAGAACGACACAGATAATCAATTGTATGTTTTTGGTAGCAGAGTGCTTTGTTGATATCCGAGATGGTTACAAACACAATGGCGGCCGTCGATTAATGCCGCCCCTTCCAGGAAAACGTAGCCGTTCATAAAATATCTGCAGTACTCAAGATAAACCGCGTACACAAGAGAAATAACATTAGAACTGTTGCAGTTAGAGACTTGTGGTTTACACCAATGATAACCTTGCAAAAAAAAACCGATTAAAATGGTACAGTATATTTGAACGTGAAAATCGGTCAATATTTAGCAAAATTATTTTCAGTGTCGCGCTCCGGTGTGAACCAGACGAAGAGAGCTCGGAAGCTGCGATAGTCGCAAAGCACGAAAAGCGTTGCGGTAACATTATCACTTGTGTTGTATATCGCGTAAATATCGAAATATCGCAATATCGCCCACCCCTGCTTGATTTCCTTTGTTTACCTTCTCAGGGTTCGTGCACGGCATTGAATTCCTTGAAAACCCTTCAAATTTAAAAAACCAAAAATTCAAGGCTGAAAACCTTGAAAATCGCGGTTTTCGGAGCCTTGAAATGGCCTTGAATTTTGTGGTCGTTAATACAAAATTTGGTATGACGTTAATTAAATAAATACAAATAGTTCGTCAGCAGAATTTATTTCTTCTTCTGCCCGTTTGCGCATTGGTCACACCCGAGGAGTTAGGAGTTTGAATAATATCTCTGTAATGTGTGGTGCAGTGGCAACCCGGACCACTGCACTGTGATTGAGGGTTGACGCCAATGACCAAGCTGTCGACGCGCCATTAAGCCTCAACTCCCCTCCCCCCATTTCTTCAGTGAACGATGCTCCCTTGGATTAGACTGGAAACAGAAAGAGAGAGATGCAGTGTAGTGCAGGCAATTTGTGCTAGAAGGGGAAGCTGTACAAGTGCTGCTCCATCTTACTTGCTGTCTTTCGCCAGCCGCTTTGACAATTGGGGAGAGAGAAGACGTAACTGTTCACGCGAAAAATTGAAAAAGTTTTTTTTTTCTACCAAAATGTTCAGCTGAACTAAACAATTTTGGTAGAAGCGTTTCTTGGAATTTTTGCATTTGTAATGCCGTAATAAATGTGAAGCTGTCAACGTCAAAATAATTGTTTTAAAAAGAATAAAGCCTACTAACATTGTACAAATAAACACAATGGTCGAACAACGTTTCGGGCTTCAAATCATCCCGTCGTCAAGTGCTTAAAAAGTGAGGAAAACACATGACATGGTCAAGGAACACTATAATTAAAAATTTAAAAAAAAAAATAGATTTAAAACACGAAGATGAATGTTTAGCAACCTGTCCAGAACAGGTAGCAAAAACATTCATCTTCATGTTTTTAATTTATTTTGTGTTTTCCTAACTTTTTAGAGCATTTGACAACGGGATGAAATGAATCCCGAAACGTTGTGCGACCATTGTGTTTATTTGTGCAATTTTAGTAGGTTTTGTTCTTTTAAAAATCCTCCTATCTCTTCCTGCTAAGGTAAAATAATTGTTCACATGTGTTTACAACGGATTAGCATCTTACCGTAATTGTTACGTAAATGCAAGAATATAAAAGATAATTTCGCTAAATGACGTGCAAAGAGCCTGGAAATCCACTTGTGAGTTTGCCTTGAAAACCTTAAAAAGGACCTTGAATTGGTTTCGTTCGTTATGAACAAACCCTGCCTTCTTCCCCCCGTTATTCTTTGGTATCGTATGACGTCACACAATGAAGGAGATTTCATCTTCATTACGTATACAAACGAGGTTTTTTGCTTCAGTATGTTTCGTAACTTTCCCATTACAAAGGCCGTTTTTCTCTTCAGCGAAAACTGTCATCATTCACCTTTAACCTTACACATTAGCGGCCCCCCGACGTCCATCTTTATCAGACTCAAGCTTCTTAAAACATGTCACCGACCTTTGCTAATGGAACGGGCGTACAGGCGTCGCAAGATCAAAATTTAAGTGAAAAGTAACGTGAAGGCATGACATTTGCGTAAGGTCAGAACTGTATGAAGAGTTGGAAAGGAACGAGGAATCTTGGAAACTTACAGTAACTTTTTCCAGTGTACGACGGATTATAGGTTCCCATCTTAGCCAATTTTTGTATTTAAAACGGCCCCTACTCCATGCGAAGTTTTAAAAGAGACTTATATTCCATGTAATAACAGCTCAATCGACCAATGCGTTGTTTATGTCCCTCACGTTTGGCGATGCCATCGGGGACCATTGTGTCCATGGTAGGTCTAACCTTGGTGGTAAGGCATTTGTGATTCCAACCAAATTCCATCAACCCCTCCTCTGATGCCGCGCCATTTGTCTTCATTTTAAACTTTTAAACTTTCGTAATCTATGACTATTAGTTTTAATCTCGGATGGGCCTCAGTGATCGACAGTTCCTTGTCGTTCCGGTTGCGTTTGCAACAAATTTATTTATTTATTTATGTCTCCAGGGAGGCCCTAGTTTCCATTTAGCTTAGGGCCGATTCCAGTGACCTAAATAAATATGTTTTTCTTGAGGAGAGGGGGGGGGGGGATGTTACCCCCTCCCTCACGCCCATCCTACGCTCCCCTGCTGGATAAAGTATACAACCACTTTATTTTATTCTACGATTATTTTTTCTTGCTTTGCGTAATGTTTAACTTCGTAAAATAAGTCTTCAAGAAGAAAGTGAAGAAATGGATTTTTCCCTCAAGTTTAGCTTTACGCTCCCTCGGCTATAGTTCATAAGATAACCTGTATGGCGTGTTGCATGAGTTGTCAAATTCTGGCTGAGAAAAAGTCACTTCACCATTTTTTCTTCATGTACACTTGCTGTAAGTTAAAAAATTTAAGGAATGAGTAGTGCATGACATCATAAGATTGTTGATTTTTTTTTCTAATTACAACTACAGTAGAATGTACTTGGCAAGGTACATAGTAAAGGGAAATATCGAGTGGCCGACAATGTGAACGGTTGTCCCCTGATACTTGATACTTTATTCGAGTCAAAATGGCCTTGAAGCTGTACACTCGGTCAAGGTGACTTAAATACTACTTATATCTAACATAACACACCCAGTACACCAGTACACCCAGTATTCCACAGGTTCACACAAAAGTCGCACATGTCCTGTACGACTCTACCCGTTGGGTAGAGGAGCGGCTAACAGGCTGAGGCTCCAACTGAGGAGAAACGCCTCGTGGCCCTACATAACCCGAGGACCCTGTACAAAGAATGCTGACGCACCCCAGAACGTGAGGGGGGGGGGGGGCGCCGGGGGAGGGTACACCCCAGACCCGGCGCAAACTATCCCCCGTTCCCCCTAGAAGAAAGCAACGCTGATCAGTCCACAGAGGGCAGTCAAACAAAAAGTGATAAACGGTCTCGGGACTCCTGCCACAAGGACAGGTCGGGTACGCGACCAGCCGAGCCTAAACATGTGGGCATGGAGCTGTACATGGCCAGTTCTCAGCCTGGAGGTTAAGCTGGAGTCCCGACGCGAGAGGCAGCCCAAACCTTTCGGAACTGCCACCAAAGGATGAACTTCAAATAGGGTACGACCGGTGGGCCCGCTAGCCAACCTGTCAGCCCATTGCGCGGCAAAGTCCCTGGAGACCACAGGGCGCATGTCCCCCGGACTCACTGGGAAGTTCATGATGTTTCGCATCTCTTCAAAACCACGTCTTGCCAGACTGTCTGCCATCTAATTGCCGAAGACCCCTGAATGACCAGGCACCCCGACAATATCGACAGAAAGCCCACACATACCAGTGGCATACATCTTCCACCCGATCACATACACATAGCCATGAGCCACAGACATAGAACCCAGACTGCGTTTCAAAAAGAAACCTCCAGCAAGGGAATCACTGAGGATGCAGAACTTGGGGAGACGCAAGTCAGTGTCAATATCCAAAGCCAGAGAAATAGCCACTAATTCCCCGGCGAAGGCCGATGATAGCGCCCCAAGGAAAAAACTGTATTCGAGACGGAGGCAGGGGACACAGACCCCCAACATCCCTCTCTGAGACTTTATCTCAGACATGGACACCAGTGAGAGGGGCGCCGGGTGTCGACAGAGCCCCCCGGAGTACCGAGCAAGCCACCCCACACCAGACCCATGGACACGGGGGATGCACGAGGGCTGGGCTGGGGAAACCAGCCAGCCCGGCGTCAAGCAGGAGGGATGCGCCCTAACCCGGTGCACCGAGGAGCTCAGGAGCACCACGGGGAAGAGAGCCATAATCCCCTAGGATACAGGCTAGGGGGCCACTTCTGCCCCTACCAATGGCCCGAAAACAGATCATAACCAGGAGTTTCCTGGCTCTAAGATCCATTGGGACCTCGCCTGCCTCCACCAAACGAGCCAACACCGGGGTGGATGGTAGACAACCCGCTATGCTCTGCAGGCAATCATTCAGGGCGACCTGTACACTTCTGATCGCCTTGGCGGAACTGGCGAGAATGGGAGCATGGAAGTCCGCACAGGCCCAAACATACACCCTATAAAAGGTGGCAACAACAGCACGACGTGATGTGGTTTTATTGTTTGCAATTGCGCAAAGCAAACTGATGCGTCAGGAAACATTTTCTCGGACAGCAGCTTCGTCATGAGACCAATCCAAATGAGGGCCGAGCCAGAACCCAAGGTACCTAACCTTGGGCTTAGACGTGACTACCGCTTAATCCACCGTGATCGAACCCTCAACGGCCTGCCAACGATAAAAGATCATCAACTCAGTCTTTGCTGCAGACAGGGCAAGCCCCCTAACAGCGAGGAGCCGGGAGTCACATGCAATAGCCTTCTCCAGAGAGGCCAGAAGTACTGGCAGGTCCTTACCAGACAGCCACAGAGCCACATCATCCGCGTAGGCAATTACATTGACAGAGGAGCTAAGCTCCACAAGCACAGCATTGATTGCCACGGCAAAGAGGCCTGGACTAAGGCAACTGCCCTGCGGGAGACCTCTATCGGTTGACAAGACACCAGACCAGGAACCGTCAACCCTGGTTGCAAAGCACCGAGTCCCAAGCAGGGCAAGAATAGCCCTCTTCGGCTTCGTGCTGACTCACAGGCCATCAAACGCATGCCCAACCCATAACATATCCACCATGTCGTATGCCGCCCTGATGTCCAAGAAGACAGGCACAGTGAAGCAGTCGCTGACCCAAGCCTCTCGGATGCCAGACTAAAGATAGAGAACTGCATCCTGAGCCCCGCGTTGTTTCCTTAAGCCGAACTGCGCGCCAAAGAGTTTCCCTGACTTCTCCACCTGCCACACAAGCCTGCTTATGAGAATTCTTTCATACACCTTCCGAGGGCAGAAGAGGAGGGCGATAGGCCTGTAACGAACAGTAACAAACGAAATATTGCTTCAATAATGCCGGCTGTTCAATTCAATTCAATTTTTATTATGAGAGAATGTAAGCCCCATCGCTATGCTCTCTACACCTTAACTAGCTTACACTACCCACGCCCAACACAACTACCACACAGGCAAGCCCTGGAGCTCTGCGTTACCAACATAGCCAACACAACAGCCGAATTGAATAGTTGGTTGAGTAACAATCACTGCATGCATCATCTTTGTTCCGGGCTTATTGCGCTTGGTATCCAAACTGATAAACAGGCAATGCAGCCACACTGAGAATACGACTGGCGCCCTCTATTTACTATTTACGCTAAGACGCTATTTACTTCCCTAAGATGACCAAAGGGATGGTTTTTTTAGACTACACAATGGCGTGAATGAAGGGAGGGGGAAGGGGGCACCGAAGAGGCAGCAGGGGGGGGGGGCGGGTGTCGGAGGGGGAGGTGTAGGGGTTTCTGCGGGAATAGGGTTCTGCGGTCAGCGGTCCTTTCAATTCATACTGACCAGTAAGGTATTCGCTCGCATATGCGGGAACCAGCTAGAACGGCGTATATTACGCCAGGGAACAGCTAGTTCTAATTAATTACGATAAATTACAAATACTTATTTCAATTACCCAAGCAGTAGCCATTCGTTAAGGCTTGTAGAACGTATACACACATTCCTTTTCATTACAAATTTCTTTTGCTGCTCTGTCCATGCCATTCCAATCGCATTACCACTACAGCATTGCCTTTTTAAAGAAATTTGTAAAAGAATGTAGTGGAGAAAAATAGGGGGGGGGGGGGGTGCATGGTGGATGTATATCGGGTTGAGCATGCCTTTGATGGCCTGGGATTCAGCACGAAGCTGAAGAGGGCTATTCTTGCCCTGCTTGGGACTCAGTGCTTTGCAACCAAGGTTGACGGTTGCTGGTCTGGTGTCTTGTTAACCGACAGAGGTCTCCCGCAGGGCAGTTGCCTTAGTCCTGGCCTCTTCTAACAAGCCATCACCAGAGTATGTATAAGTTGTCTCAAAATAAAATTGTTGAAAATACAATTATAAAAATTAAACGCTTGACCTCTTAAGATTTACTTTGTGGTTTGCGGGGGTCCCCTGTCGCCGGTCCTAGGCCTCATGTCCCTCGGTGACCTTAACGGCTCTATGCGTAAGCCTAAAAACTTCGTACAAGGGCAGTTGAAATGGTTGTCTGCTCAACCCAATCATAAGTCAAAATATTTTCTGGAAACAGGAAGGAGCGACGTCATCTCAATGGAAGACAGGGTTAACACATCATTTCCGCCAGGTGCACACTTTGTAGTGTGAATGAATGGGACAGCGTAGTTACATATCAAATAAACATGGTACAATTATGGCCGCAGTGCAACGAATATGGGGTTTAAAGGCGGGTTGCCACCGAACGGAAGTCTGGAAAATCTAGCACCATATGAAGGGACAAGACTGTGGAGGATTACGTGAGGAATGAGTGTAACATACTCAGGAAGTAGACGATTGAATCCAAGAATAATCTCAAAACCCAATTCACTCCTTATTGCATAGCTAGGGGACTATGCACTGAGAACACATATTAGGCATTAAACTCAAGTTGGAGCTTGGTCTAATCCTAGCAGAGTCCAAGGAGACAACCTTTCGAGTCGTCTGCCCCACACCAAGTCCCTTCCCATGGTCCAGGCCCTCGTACTTATGCGCGGGCCAGAACAATAGAAGTCGCCTGAGCCATTACGTTGCGTAGCCGCTAACAGGTTGGAGCCGGCTCTAACTGGTTTGAACAATAGAGTAGCCTCCTTCCCGGCTGTTGGCGTTAGGCCAACTTCCGGTGTAGACGGAAGTTGACAGGACGCCAAGCAGCTTATGTAACTGCAAGGTGTACCGTGTGCGTTCACACAAGGTGCGCCCTGCTATTCGTAAATAGCGTGTTACATGAGTGCCAAAGGTATCCGTGCAAAAAGTGTAAAACAGACCAAGTCGGAATTCTCTTGCTTGGATGGTTTAAATGGTTTAAAAATAGTACAGAAGTACTCACAGGCCTCACAACAAGACCCTCTTTCTAGGCCGTCAACGTGTTAGGGGTGAATTATTGTGCGAGGTTTGGGACATGACAGCTTTAAGGGCAATGAAATAGTTGGGGTATAACAATTCTAATTATATTGACAAAATGAGCTGAACTTTCGTCGGGTGCAGAAACAGTGGGAATGACGAAGATTGAAACCAAAAAGCACTTTAGTAGAGGGCTCGAGCTGTACACTCAGTTTCCAAGGAAATACATGGATCTTGCGTTGTTATAAAGAATAGTGACCAAAGATTCAAGCGTATTACAGATATTGTTGGCAAAAAAACGACGACTTCCTTCTGGGAGGGGCAGATCGCAGTGAATCGTCGTGACAACAAGGCCTGCTGAGGTAGCGTTGTTTGTGAAGCTTTAGCAATCGCGTTGCGGGCACAGGATGGGTCCATACACATCTAGCGCTATATAGCACTACCTAGCATTATCTCATCAAGCGACGGAGTGCACAACGCCGTTCCTTTTAAAGAACCAAAGAAGCCACATTATACCTCCTTAAGAGGAATCCGGCATGGCTGTTTAAAATGCGGAAACCCATCTTCACGCGACACATTTCCTCGGTGGTACGAGAGTTTCTGTTGCATCCGAAAGAGCTTCAAGGTCTAGACGGTAGAGATCGCCAGAACAGCAAAACCAATGTTGCGAGTTTAATTTCGGATCTCAACGTGGAAATTATGCCACCCCAGCAAGGTTACGCTGATGGCGTCATTTGTGAAATCTGCTATGTCCAAGGTACACATGACGTCAGATTATAGTGACCCATTGTCATTTCAAAATTAATATTCCTTGTTAGTTGAGATGATGCTATTTGATCAATTATTGTAACAATATATAGCTATGAATTGTCTGTCCTTAATGTTTGACGTCAATAGGAATGGTTCGAGCTCGCTTGGTCTTCTGCCTGGTGCTTCCAACAATTAGGTATTAACCTAGAATTCATTCCACCACGAACCCTCTAACGTCCCAGATCCAAATGTAATTTCGGCAGTTTTATTTAGAAATATTCCTTTTTTTTGTCCTAATTCCCCTAACTTTAATTCAACCTTGACCAACCCTGTAGTCAGTGTTCCACTGCTACCCCGAGAAATCAATACTAACTATTTAAATCAAACAATACCCCACGATCCGCCATCTTTTTGATCAACCCAAGTAAGCCTAACATTTGTGGCATTCCAATTAAGACCCTAAGCCAAGGCTAAAGTCCCCACCCTCAGGTCAGACGAGCCAGAGTTGAACACCTCTCTATAATAATTAACACAGCACTTAAACTGAATCCAGCATTTCTGCCTTAAATTTGG
The DNA here is from genome assembly GCA_023313725.1 of Lithobius niger. Classification (NCBI taxonomy): domain Eukaryota; kingdom Metazoa; phylum Arthropoda; class Chilopoda; order Lithobiomorpha; family Lithobiidae; genus Lithobius; species Lithobius niger. The sequence goes on along the minus strand of JAHWFP010187805.1, from coordinate 54,561 downwards.
ATTTACCTCAACAGTTGCGTGACCCCACAGTTCTTCCCCAACTTGACCCTTAGCTGCGGCGTTGACGGGGAGGAGCAGTAGCCATCCCTACTAATAATCGCCAGAGTTAAAACTGGTGCATCGGCCGGGAATCGAACTGCGCGTGGCAGGCGAGCATTTTACCACTGAACCACTAATGTGGAAAAAAAAAAAACGGGGGAAAAAGAAAGGAAAATGACGCTGTTGAAAGCGCTTTTAAATGTGGACTATGTTTTCGACCTTAAAAGCTGTTTGTCACCAACAGAAAATCTTCAGAGTATCATGGCACCATCTAGTGGCGCCTTGGTTGATTCTTTAGATTTTCTGTTGGAGACAAACCGCCTTTAAGGTCGAAAACTACGTGTATACACGTTAAGAGCACTTTCAACAACGTCAGTTTCATTTCGTATTCTTTTTTTTTCCACATTAGTTTATGGCTCTGCCATTCCGGCGACCTCTACCATCTAGACCTTGAAGCTCTTTCGGGTGCAACAGAAACTCTCGCGCCGAACGAGAAAATGCGCCGCGTGATGATGGGTTTCCGCATTTTAAACAGCCATGCCTGCTTCCTCTTTACATCATATTGGTTGCTGTTTACCAAATACTATTAAAATTCGCATGCCATTGACGCATTCAGATGGAAACAGGCATTAAAATGTGTCGAGCAAGAGGACCTCTCTCTCTCCTCTACTCCGTCCGACAATCGACCAGCTAAGCGAAGCCGAATTTCCGCTCAGCAGCATTCGGTCGGGCGTCATTAATTTGTGTCACTTTCTAGCTGTTGGCCCGAAGGAGTTCGTCGATAATCAGCCATTCGTGTGGCGAACGGAATTCTTTGATCTTAACTGGTTAGCGCTCCCTGCGACCAGGCGACGCGCGCCATGATAGAAGTGAACCTGTAGTGTAGGTGTCGTGGATAGCTTGTTTACGTTTGCCGCTTCCAGATCGCGGGTTGCCGATACGAACACCGATTCTGTCTCCAGATCTCAACAATAAGTGAAGTAGCTGAGCTGGCGGGAGAGCTCAGCCTGGTTGCAGGAGGCTTGCGGATCTGGTCGAACCCCTGGAAAGGGGATCTTGGCAAAGTCCCCACCCGGACTGCCGGCCAGGGCAGCGTGAGAGACTACCATGCTCCTTCAGCGGCTATGGGAACTATTCTGGCCAATTCTGGACAATATTTCGGCCTCTACGAAGATCGGAGGTTTTCCGGTTCAAATCCCTAGGTTGGCACCTCCCTTTACCGGATATTTCTTCTCAAAAAAAGTATTGGTAATGTTCAAAACTGAGCCCGTTCAGCCATTAAATTGCTTCGGCTGACTTAAAGGCTCAAAGAAATTAATTAAAAAATAATACTTTAATATAAATTAAATATATAAAAAATAAAACGAAGATACTGTGTTTGATGATCATCCATTGTTTTTAACTACGAAACCCTGTTATGTTTGACATCTTGTGAACATTCTGTTGTACCTTCACGTGCTGGATGAATTTTTGTGCTCGCATTTTAGTTTTTAATTTCACTTCTTTCCTGAGCCTCCCAACCGACCAAATCCCGCGTCTGTCACAATTTTTGGATGCTTTTTAGGCCTTCTATTTAGAATATTTTCCCGTGACCCTCATCCCGACTTAAACTCAACCCAGACTTAACCAATGTTTGCGTGAGAAGCATCCCTACCCATTCAAAGCTTTCATTTTCAACCATTTAAACCTAAATCCTGTACAATGGAGCAGCGTAATGTGACGTCATATTGGCTACAAGAGATATAGCTGCAAGGGCCACTAAATTAAAATGGAGGTTTAAACAACGGCACTTATATAGTCAAGGCAGTGCTTCGAGAACGGATTTCATAGGCTTAAAAAAACGTTGTTTTCTCCAATCCCTTATGCTACTAGGTTGTAATAGGAAAATAACGATTCAACTTGCTTAAAAATGTCAGCAACTGCCAATAAATCGACAAAAATCGCGCATTATAGGCCTAAGAAATCCACTCTTAACACCATTGTCTTCAGTAAGACGGCCTTTTTTCCCCCCTCCAGTGACCCTTGCAACTATCCCAGTTACTGGCTTCAGCATAGAGTTATACAATAATACATCGTTGTGTCACTGCGCTATTGGCTTTTAGCTAAAACCAAACCGAGCCAATCGTTCATTCCTTTTACACTCTTTTGTGACAGGAACCCACAATTCAGGTGAGCTTATAAATCCATCCTATGAATCTGAACCACTTAGGTAACAGTATTACACCTTACGTTTATAGAAGCTTTGAATGTTAGGATTTGATCACACGATTTCTAACGGAGGGTGCAAAAGCGAGGCATAAAATATGAATCTTTCTTCGCCCCACCCCTCCCCCCCCAAAAAAAAATTGTTTACGTTACTGAGTTAAGTGGGGTTATTCTTCGCTTTAGGTTATAACAAGCAATTAAATTCGTGTTCTGTGTCGTCTGTTTCCGTCTTTATGCTTGTTACATCGTCTGCGTTTATTTTACTATCAGCTCAAGACGTGTATGCCGAAGAATTATTAGGAAGTTAATTTCAGCAGTTTCAAATTTTACCAAGCTAAAAGTGTCAGGATGCAATATCGCGACATAGTTTAATCGATTTGGTTTGCTTATCTCTTATAATAAAATTAACGCACGAAATCGACACATACATTCCTTTTTCTCACTGGGGTCGCCATCTTGGAAGTCCGACGCGGACAATAAAGCAGAAAGAGCCATACCCCTGGATCACATAGGAACTTTTTGGGACCTCCTCTGCATGGACATCCGCCACATGCCCAGGAACAGTACACCACTCCACACCGGCGCCGAGCTGGGGACCGATGACCTTAGTCTTTAATCGATATGGGCGTCCGCCGGGTCTACCCACAAACGTCCGGCGCGTCGGCAACAGGATGGTGGCAGCTCAACCGCCAGTAACGGATGTCGATACAGCATTCGCATCTGTTCCTTGACTACGAAGAGGTTTACGGAAGGAAGCCTTGAGATATGGTGGAATACTGTAGTATTATGCCTTTCACATCAACCTTTCTTAGAGCCTTCATTGTTGAAGGTAACGAAGGTAAGCGTATGGCTTGAAGGCCCTTTCGGCTCAACAAAAACTCTAACTCAAACTCCAACTTTCAGAAGACTATATACTGAGGCATTGTTAGAAACGCTGTTTAGGGTTAAACAGATGTTGAAATAATCATAAGTAACCACATCGTTCGCTTTGCTTACTCTCTTTCGTCAATTCAAGCTTCGTAACAGTTCCTTAGCTCTCTAGAGCATCAGAAAATCGTTGCACTAATTATGTGGAAGCAAGCTAATTGCAGTTTTGAAACCCAATTAATATCTGAGGAGAAAAGGTTGTACAAAAAGTCTTTCATCTTCTGACAGGTCAATGATCTCGCAAGGTAATTTTTCGCCCTAATGTTTCCAACCTGGCTAAAATAAAAATCTTAAAATCAGATGAACATAGGACCCTATCGATGAGCTGACCCTGGGTACAGCTCCCATTTTTATACGATTTTTACATTTTTATAGTGACCAAGCCCGGAAACAATACGCCGAAAATTAAACTGCAGTTGTTCATCATATTCCTAAGCACGTCTGCATTTCATCACATCATTCAAAACGTACGATTTGTTTGTTTGCTTGCTTGTCTGAACACGTACTTCTCCAAAACTTTTTATAAAAAATAAAAAAGAAGAAGAAGAAGGTTTCTTCATTTTTCAGGTTTTTACACTCTTGAGTGTAAGGAATTTTGAAATCACTTCACTTGTAGTTCGTTGCAAAGGAACATTCCCTTTTTTGAAGCACTTGGTTGTTATAAAGAAAGCCTACGGTATTTCGAAAATCTTGAATATTTTCAGAAAATCGCAAATTTCTAATATTTCGAAAGTCGAGTTTCGAAAATTTTGAAATGCAATTATATCGGAAAGCTCGAATTGCAAAACAATCACGAATTTCAAATATTTCGAAACACTCGAATTTTGAATATCTAATTCCTAATATGTCAAATCTCGAATACTTCTAATTTATCAATCTAGTATGTAATATACTTTTGTATAGCCTATTTCAATGGTTTTAAATGTTCGATATGTCAAAGGTGTTTGCGAATACTATTCAGCCTTAGATATCCTAAATCTCCTGTAGCATCTCAAATATCTCATACCACCAAGAATAATATAAAAGTTCCATGTGTTGTGTGAAGAGTACATAAGGAGTTTACCTACTCCTAATGCTATATATATATTTCCACCTCTTTTTTATTATCTTAACGCCACAAGCACAATCACAGAGCAATGGTGAAAGCTGAAGCCAAGGTGATGAGCAACAATTGATTGTGTCAAGCCAAATCATTGTTGTAAGGCAAAAATGATAGCCAACGCAAAAGAATGTAGTCGGCAACTGATTGAGTCGTGCAAAGTCATCATAGTACATAATTGTGAAAGCCGAAGCCATAGTAGCTATTAGGTGGTACCAGCGACCAGGCGCACGCATCGCTCAAGAGGAAGGGGAGGGGAGGGGTAGTGAGAGGGAAGAGGAAGCGAGGGAGGTGAAGGAGGGGCAGTATACTCAACTATCCTCTCAATTCGAAAACGTATGGGAAAGGGGAAGAAAGGGGAGGGGAAGGGAACGGGTAAGTAGGAAGAGCAGAGGGGTGGAAAGGAGAAGAACAGTATTTAAAGAAGAAAGATAACTATCTAAATGAACGTCCAGACAACATCGAGCGAACGCTAACACCGAGAAATAAAACCACAAGCGAAATAAAACGAAAAGAAAGACAGTTACTTATCCTAATGAAAGTCTGGCTGGCCTAGCACCGGAGGAACACCGGGAAACAAATCTCGGCTAAACAACACCAAAACAAAAGGAAAAAATAACAATTACTCGTTTGAATGAAAATCTGGCAAACCACTGCACACACACAGGCAAACAAAACCCTAGGCTAAACAAAATCACGGGCTAAACAAAATGTAAAAAAAAAAGGCAAATTAGCTGTTGTAATTAAAGCCTCACCAAGCACCTGATGAATACCGGGAAACAAAACCATATGCTAAACAAAACTATGGGAGAAACAAAACAACAAGAATGAATTATTTGTCCTGTCCTAATGAAAATTTGGCCCAGGACTGGACGAACACCGCGAAAAAAAAAACCTCTGTTAAACTAACCCACGGACGAAAGAAACCGAAAAGAAGGTAAATTCACTTGTCCTAATGAAAATTTGGACAAGAACTGGACGAACACCGGGAAACAAAATCCTGAGTTAAACAAAACTACGAGCGAAATAAAAGGAGAAGAAGGAAATTTACTGGTCATAATCTAATGAAAGTGTGGCTAGGCACCGGATGAACAAAGGCTAACAAAACCCTGGACTAAACAAAGCCAAAGATGAAGCGAAATGAAGGAAAATTACCTGTGGTGATGAAAATCTGGCCCAGCACTGGACGAACACCGGGAAACAAAACCCTGGGTTAAACAAAACCATGGCTACTAAGAGAATGAAAATAACCTGTTCACATGAAAGTCCGCCCAACTACCGGATGAACACTGGGGAAACAAAACCTGAGGTTAAACAAAACGAAAAGAAGGATAGTAAACTCTTGTGGTTGCAGCACCTTGCAAATAACTGTCCGAATTTTCATCTTGAAATGCTGCTTTTCCACGAAACTGTTTAACTTGTGAAAGTTGAAATAAGCCGAGTCCCGCCATTCTTCTTTGCAGTGACCCTCACTGGACCGTAGAAACCTGGGGCATTAAATGGAGACCGACGAATATTGACGCCTTCGTCTTCTAAAGCCCGTAGTTCGGGTTCTGCTTACACCTAACTTGTGCAACCAATATGTACTACATAATTATTTTCCTTAAACCGTGAACTTGTACATGAGAAGGCAACACAACTTATTATTAAAGTTAAAACAAAGCAATGCTACGAGATAAAAAACAGAAACAACGTTTCGGGAATTTTCAATTTTCGTCATCAGGTATGCATAAAATTAAAGCATGACAAATGCCACTAAGTCATCCCATGTAAAAGCATCATCACAATAAAAATAAAAATAAAATAAATAAAAGGGTACAATACCATCAATTTAAAAGGATAAAAACCACCGATTGCCCCTCTCAGAAGAGGCAGAAATTACGGCCGAAATGCACCACCCATCCTTCGTCTTGGGGGAAATCAAGTCGAATGGCAAGGTTTATGTAAATCGGGTCACGTGTTTCAGGTTTGATCCATTCGTTGACGCTATGGGGGTTGCACAGTGTGCCTGGAAAAAGTGTCGAGCTTAAGTGTTTTAATTACAGGAAAATATTTTTTTAGATATTTATTATCTGGCACTAAGTGGTTATGAACAGGTGGTTCATAACTCATTACTCATCTTGAACCTCCGTTACTCAATCTTGAACCTTTTTCCTATTCTCCATTAAGGCAACACAACAACAGCACCAAATGAAGAATTGTTGCTTTCCCAGTGTAAATAATAAGAGTTGAGTTGACTTGATTTGATTTTTATTTGAGCAGAAAAATGGATTCCAACCATGCGCTCACAACTGCAGTGTTGCGAGTTCAATTCCGGATTTCAACGTTGAAATTATACCACCCTAGCAAGGTTACCCTGATGACGTCATTTGTGAAATCTGCCAAGCCCAAGATCCGCATGACGTCAAATTGTAATGACCCATTGTCACTTCATAATTAATATTCATTGTTAGTTGAGATGATGCTATTTAATCAATTGTTGTAACAATACATAGCTGTGAATTGTCTTTAGTCAATTATAACGGCTCCAGCTCGCTTGGTCTTCTGCCGGATGCTCACAACGATTAGGTATTAGCACGGCAGTGCGTATTAGAGTTCGTTTACGCACGAGAATTAAAAAAAAATGGACCGGAGGCGGAGGCGGAAGTGAGGGCCCAGAATGCAATGCTGCAACATTTAACAATGGGGCAACAATAGGCGAGGCGCATAGGATCGGATTGTAGCTCACTCGAACAAGACGCAACGATGCTCGGCTACGAGAAAGGTTGTCGAGAAACCAAAATGAAATGGTCTCGGATTACGATTAAATCTTTCAGTTTTAAACCATAGGGTGAAAAGTCTCAAATTTTGATGTCTAAGACCTCAAAATTGGGCGACCAACATGACTGAATGACTTATTTACTTCTTCAATGCAGGCTTCAGAAAGCTGGTCGAATTGTTTCCGCGATTGTTTGCCATAATACTGCCCCTGCTTGCAACAATGCAGAATCAACTACCCAGCAGCTGATACATGCTAACTCTAGGTACACACTAGTGTGTTACCATCAAGTAAACATGGAGAGAACCCATGAACATCAAATAAAGCTTGGGCAGAACCTGAACAGAAATACGCATTTCTAATGTTCCGTTTTTTCGCAAACAAAATTTGGTGGACAGTGGACATATCATACACATGATAGACCAGAACGCAATTAAATTAAATTACAATAAAACTGAAGCGAAAAAAGCCAACAAATCATACCGAACAAAAAGCCGTTAAAAAAAAAAGCATTAGAGCTCGTATCCCCATACTGACAGCTGTGAAGGTACAATAATAAAAAAGGATTAGAGTTCACTCGAACGCAACGAACTATAATTTGAACTCCAATTCCAAAGAACTGCCTTACTAATGAGTATGCATGTGCGCAAATTATAAATACACACAAAATGCACATATAGCCACTCACAGGAAACATACTTAAAATATAAAACAAAAACAGATAAATATTTTAAAAAGCCTTTATAACACGCAAATTAAGTGTTTACAAACTTACACACGCACGCAAACATTAAACATTTCAAACACAAACTGCGTTCACTTTCTGACATAACCACTGAGCAAACACAGTCCTTGTTTCCTGGAATTGGAGTTCAAATTATAGTTCACTGCGGTCGAGTGTACTCTAATCCGTTTTTATTCTTGTACCTTCACAGCTGCCAGTATGGGGATACGAGCTCTAATGCTTTTTTTTCAAAACGGGGAAGCCGTCTTTTGTTCATTTAATTAACCTAGAATTCATTCCTCCACGAAACCTCCAACGTCCTCCATCCAAAGGGAATTTCGGTAATCCTTATTAGAAATTTTCCCTTTTTGTCCCCGTTTCCCCAAATTTAAACTCAACCCAGACTAATCCTGTTGTCAGAGTTCCACTACAACCCCGCAATGCCAACCCTTGCCTATACAACTGAACCATAGCCAAAATTCGGCCACAATTTTAGCTAACCCCGAGTAAGTCTAACATTTGTGGCATTCTATTATAGGCCCCAAGCTAAGGCATGAGTCGCCCTCATCAATCAGGCAAGCCAAAGCTTAACATTGCTCAATTTGATTATTAAAACGCCACCAAAACTGAACCACGACTTTCGGCCATATTTCATCAGTTTGGTTTCTGATTTAGAATAACCCCAACCTTTAACTTGACCCTACATTTTATGTCCACTTTGTCTTTTAACTACGGATAGATTTAGATAAGTGGTAGCAGGAACTAATAATCCCCAGAACTGTACTTAAGAACACTAACTTGCCCCACCCATCACCTAACATAACGGCAAACAGTGATACAAAGCCAAACCGAAAAAGACATCAAGGGAGAAGACTCACAGTTGTAGAAGACTGGAGGTAGAAACGCAGAAGGAGCACTCACCCAACGGAAACAGTAACTGTACAAACAAATTAACTGAAGCGGCTAGTGGCTTTGTAGAAACCTAGTGTACTGAATTAGAAATGCCTGTGTGAGTGCATTTCTTATTCAGTACACTCATGAGGGGGTACCCCAATGATCACCTGAAGTGGGGCAACCACGCAGTCAGGGATAAAACGTTGCTGCGCTACCCAGAGAGGAAATGCAAGAAGGAAATGTCGAACCGTCTCTTTGGCAATAGGCTACCACACGCGCAAAGCGGAAAGCAAAACCACCCAAGATGAAACAAATATGCACGAAGCAGAACTTGCCGTTTCCGCAACAGTAATCCGGCATCCCAGCGAGAGATGGTATCTAAGAACCTAGGTGGCTGTGTAGAGGGGTGCATCTCATGCAAAGAGCGCCCAGTGGCACAGGCAAACCACCTCTCCTCCCATTTCAGTGGAAAAGACCCAGGAAACGACAGGACGCAAGTGTCCCTGGGACTACCAGGGATGGTGATTGCAGCCTGCAACTGCCCCACACCTGGCCATACTATCTTTTAACTCATCCCCAAACACCGCAGAATGCCAATGGACCCGAGTGACAGAAACAGCAGTACCGGAATGATTGCAGTGAAGACTTACCTACCAACCTCAACCTCAACAGGATGGGAGACCAAGATCGAGATAGGGGCCTCATTTCTTCTACATTCGGGTCTGGTTGATTTCCACTGCCTAATTTCACCCCCTCTCCACTGGTTGGGGTGTGACGCTGCTGAGTCTGAGTCTCCTGGCTGTCGGGACTTCACCATGTGATCCCCAGTCCTGTGTTCAAATTTATTGTGATAACTTTTTTCACCGGGGTTTTTGGGAAGGCAGTGTCGGAATCTGTGTCCCAAGAATTCGCTTTGAGGCAATCTTCTTCCTAAAGACTCTGCCCTCGGTGTCCCTTGCTGAAATTGTTACCATTTCACTGGCACTTGGTGCGGGGATTGATATGTGGTTGCCCAATTTCTGCATCTTGACTAATTCTCCTGCTGGTGTGGAATACCTACGGTGTGAGAAGATCACGAGTGCCTTGGGGCAAGGTAGCATAATCCCGGATAATAAGGGAGAGAGGGAGCCCGACTGACCCCTGTCAATGGCATGCTGGCAAATTCTAAGAAGGAGTTCCTTAGCACGGATATGAACAGGGAGCTCACCAGTCTCTACTAGCAAACCCAGGAATGAGGTCGATAGAAAGCAGCCAGGTACAACCCTCAGACAACAGTTCAAGGCAATCTGGATGTGCTTAATGGCCAGCTAAGAGCTAATGAGGATAGGGGAGTGGAAATCAGCGCAGGCACTAACGTAAATCCTGTAAAAGGTACTTATCATAGCGCGCTTTACAATAGATTTTACTAGTTAGTGACTTCAAAATATTTAGGTGACAAGAGAAGCTCTCCTGGACCGCAGGGACATCATGGGTCCACTCCACACGTGGGTCTGGCTAAAAGCCCTAAATAACGGACCTATTGCTTGGAGGTGCCAAGAGTACAATCTGCTTTAATAGAACCTACACAGGGCTGCCCATTGTGGAAGATCATGTGCTCATTCTTAGTACTGGACAAGACCAAGCCCTAGCAGCAAGGAATTGAGAACCCCTAGGGACAACTGCCACCAGAGTGACCAGGAGTGCAAGAAGCTCCTTTCCGGTGAGCCACACACTGCCACATCATCAGCATGAGCAGCCACATTAGCGAGAGAGCTCAGCTCAAGCAGGATGGAGTTATAGCCACAGTGAAAAGGACTGGACTTAGGCAACTACCTTGTGGGAGGCCTCTGTCAATGGACTTGACACTGGACAAAAGCCGTCAACCCGGGTTGCAAAGCATCTGGTCCCAAGGAGGGCCAGCGCAATGGCCTTAAGCTTCTTGTTCACACAAGATGATGGTGATGTCAACAAAGACAACTGCAGCATAGCAGTTGTAGACCGAAGCCTATCACAAACTCCAATTAAAGAACAGCGTCTTGTGCACCCGGGAGATTCGAGACGAGCACCAAAAAGCCCCCGGGAGTCTTCAATCTGCCACACAATCCTATATCAAGCATCCTCTCGTACACCTTCTGTGGACTGGAGAGAAGTGTGATGGGGATGAATCGGAGCTCCATCAAGCGAGTTCTGGTAAAATGCAAGTGACTCAGATTTGCCAAGTCAAGTCCAAACCTTTCAGGATGGCATACAAGATCTTGTTGATGCACGCAGCAGCACCAGCTCAGCAAGAATCCAATGCAGACAAAAGCTCTAACATGGTGAAGGTAAGATAATCCCTGATGGGAAAATGTATCATGTCAGAGAAAGGTGGAGGTGGTGGGGAGCCAGAAACAACAGCAAAATTGTCAATGAATGCCTCCGCCATGGCCAGCCCATGGAGAACCACCCCCCCCCCCCCCCCCCCAAGGCTCGAAGACCGAAGAAACGGACCCACATAAGTCCTACGGCCGCCCAAAGACACGCGTAAAGTTACTAATGTAAACTCACTAAAAATAAAATAGGACCTTACGACAGATTTTACAGCTCTTCGTCTCGAATTATTAGGAAAAACTGAATCCAATAAGTTTGGACCAAAAAAAAATGTAATTCCTTCCTATAACAAATGCTATTAAGGACTCCGGCCAAGGTTTTCCGCATTTTTAAGTCGTGACATCAAATACCCCAAGCTCTTCCGCATAGTTATTCCAACCAAGACTAAGGACTCGTTTACACAACGAGACCTTCTCGCTCGCCAAAGCTATTTGCTAGGCAACCGTTATTTTTTTACGATTAATTTCCCGTTTCTATTAAATGGTTGCGTTAATAGATAATAAATGAAATGCATTATAAATTACAACGCGGACAAAGAACAAAGTGCAACAGTCATTTTAAACATTACTACAACATTGTTGCCATTTCACGCTATTTCCAAAATTTGCTCTTCTCGCTGAAGAGACAGCTTCTGGCAGTGATCAAACGACGGTAGAATAAATAGCTTCTCGCAGCGAGAATTCAAAATCCAACATGGCGGCCATTTTGGCGTTATCGATTCGAAGACAAACCTTCGAATGCCGGTATTCAGGAATCTGTCCGTCGTCGTGTACTGCAGTAAAAATTGTTTTCTTGTCGTCATAAATCGACACTGTCATGTTGCAGGCATCGTGCGTCGTGTCGCGAGGCACGAGGAGATAATTTGCATCCGCGTTGTTGCCATGGTTACTACGTATAGACAACTTGAAAGCCGCATTCTCCGACAAAGGCGAGAAGCAAGCCAGCAGGTTTAGTATTGACCAAGTTAAAGCTAGTGAGCGAGAAAATTGTCTTTGCATAAACGCGCCCTAAGACTGGAAGCGTTAAATGAAACTTGAAAATTACGCGGGAAACAATTTTTCAACTGTTCATTAATTTTACCTTCGCACTACTACTCGGTTGGGTAACTTGGCAAAAGTGCTTGGCGATTAATATTACGACTTCAAATGGGAAAAAAACGTTCGGCTGGAATCCTTAAAAATCAAAATAATATAAAACGCTAATGCACCATTGTGCAATTAAAAAAGAATAAAATAGAAAAAAAACATTTAAAACATTTCTTATAATTAAAGCTATGTAGATAATAATTTACATATCGGTACTATCTAGTATTAATGCTGTAAGTGAGCGAGGATAATCAGAATCATTGACCGTAAAAACAGCTCCCAAGTAGCTCTTCTGCGATCCGATAATGGAAGCAACCCAAGGGTTCACGATGGTGCAGCTCGTTAGTAGCACTTTTGCATTCTTATAACAGAAGCTATACCGATGGGTTCATGGTGGTGCAGTTAACGAGTAGCTCTTTTGCCATCCAATAATGGAAGCTACTACGGGTTCACGATGGTGCAGTTCACGAAAGGCTTTTCTGCGATCCGATAATGGACGCTACCGACGGGTGATCGATATATGCATGCTGTTCTTGGACTGGTTACTTTAACGAGTTAGGCTGGTTACCAGCTAATTATTATTATTATTATACTTGAAAATCGGTTTGGTGTCCAGGTGATGGCAAAGAGTCTCAACAACAACAAGAACAACAACAAGAATAACAACAAGAAGAAATGGCCATACTGTGGACGCCGAACGGTTTAATTTTTGTCATTGAAATTTGCAATACAGTGAAATAGTTGCGACACGACCCCAAATACCGAATTTCGTTGGTCTATGTCAATTCTGGCCGAAACTGTAGGAGCTCAAAGTTTGACGTTTAACATGGAAATTCATGCTGAGGTTTACATAATAGGACCGCTACCACGGTCCTTGATATCAAACTTCGTAGAGAAGAACTTAGTGTTTCATTTGTCGTGCTAAGTCTACGTTAAAATTCCGGAAACTTTACACTGATGGTATTGTGTGTAGTAGACATGGGCTATAAAGGTCAGGTCTGTAAGTGGTTGGTGCTATTCAGTATACCAATGTCTGTAACGTGGGATTTCTTCAAAAATTAGCACCACCTGGTGTTCGGCTAACGAACAATAAATGTCTGCTATTTGAAGGTTTCACTTCTCTATTATTCCTGCTAGCTTTCATTATACCTTACCGCCATTGCCTGTCACGTGTTCTGCATTTATGAAGGGAATAAGGTCTTGGTTTTGAATCGGGAGAGCTCTTTGATGCAGATGAGACGATGGCGGCGCCTTGGAACCTAATATTCTCGAAGATCACAAAATTAAGGCGGATGACTCAACGTCGTAATAATGGAATGGCCAACAAAAAAAAATAAAAAGAGATAGAACAAGTTTTTCGACTCTGTTGCCAGTCGAGCTTTTGAATTGGAAATTATTGGCCACGGGCGTGCATAAGCCCTGTGGTGGCTAGGTGACATTTTCTAACACCCCGAGTATGCCTAAATACGTTTGAAAGGGTTATACGATCGGTGTTGATGTTGTCGTTGAATCTTAGTGCGAGACAGCTAACGTGGCCGGGCGAATGATGGGAGCGAGGTTGAATACTTGACTGAAATTGGTTGCATTTTATGTGTCTGCCTGTGTGTTTGTATGTTTGAAACACAATAACGTTCGTAATTTTGTTCTGATTTTGTTGAAATTAGCTGCCAAGGGGGCTTTAGGCGAATAGGTGGGAAAACAGTTAACAGAAGGAGAGAGAACGAAGAGTAAAAGGGGGAGGAGAAAGAGGATACAGGAAGACGAGAAAGAGAGAAGAGAGTGGGGAGACAGAGAGGGAGAGAGAGAGAGAGGAGACAGGAGAGAGAGAGAAGAGAGAGGAGAATATGAGAGGATATTGAAGAGAGACGGGAGAGGAAGAGAGAGAGGAGAAGAGGGGAGAGAGAGACGAGAGAGGTGGAGAGAGAGGAAATAGAGAGCAGAGAAAGAGAAAAGAGAGAGGAGTGGAGAGAGACGAGAGAGGTGGAGAGAGAGAGGAAATAGAGAGCAGAGAAAGGGAAGAGAGAGAGAAAAGAGAGGGGAGAGGAAGAGAGAGAGAAGAGAGAGAGGAGAAGAGGGGAGAGAGTCGAGAGAGGTGGAGAGAGAGAGGGGAAATAGAGAGCAGAGAGAGGGAAGAGAGAGAGAAAAGAGAGGGGAGAAGGGAAGGGAAAGAGAGATTTATTTCTGTCTCCTCCTTGCAATTTAAAAACAAGGGAACCGCACTAGCAAAACGTTGGTAATTTTAAAAAAAATAAGTTAAATTAGAAATGACGACGTTTCGACGTAGTACCCTCCATTATCAAGCTAAATAGTTTCTAAGTTGTAAAAAAAAACAATCGAGTCATTTTAAAAGTTGGAGGGCTAAAAACGAAGTATGGCAGTTTCCTTTGCTTCGTGCTCAACCCTTCCTTTTTAAAATTGCTCGATTGTTTCATACAATTAAAAACAAATGTTTTTCTTGACCTCCGTTTTATTTTGTTGGTTTTCCGAACCCGAGGTAACGATTAACAGGGACAGACGGGAGCATTCGTATTGCGAACGCTAGAAGTGAAATTCTTGGACCATCGCAAGACGAACTACTGCGAAAGCATTCTGCCAATATTGTTTTCATTAAAGAAGAACGAAACTATTTTCGTTCGCTATTTTAGTGTTTTACTTGTTGTCCCTCTCGGATTTTTACTATCGTCTCCAATACAGTATACAAAGAGGCCATTCCTTTTCCTTTGTTTGTCTGGGTTAAAAAAGCCTACCAAACAATTTTTAAAACTGCAAATATTGTTTGTTCTGTGTTTTAAATATCAGAATGAGCCTCTGTAAAATATGTAGTTTCTGTTCGTAACATGAGTGGACCTCTGCAAAAAAACAAAAAAACAAAAAACGTCTCCTTGGATGTTGCCTTTGCGAAACACATCGGGGCTCTTAGTAATAACTGTGAAAAAAATATCCCAGTGGTCTATGCAAAAGAAAAGGAAAGTTTCCTTCGAAACATAATAGAAGGGTTTTGGGAAAAATCTAGGTTCCATGGCTATATGAATGGGCCTCTGCGAAAAATGTCTCCTTAATAAGATAAGAGTGGGTCTTTGATACGATCGAGAAATGTTGGTTTTCATGGTAATATGAGTGGACCTTTGCGAAAACATTTCTTGGTAATGTAGTGGGGGCTTGCAATAACCGTGTCTCCTTAGTAATAAAGAAACGTTATTATCGAAAAGACAACGTGAGTAGGTCCACCGGGAAAAGAATGTAGGATGCCTTTGTCACATGGAGTGGTCTTCAACAAGTATCCGCCTTTCTTCCGCATCTGTTTTCCCATTCTTCCCCAAGAGCCATCAGCTTCACTCAACCACTCAACCAGAAGCCAGCTCTTTAATTTAGAAGGAAACTGATGCCAAGTTCGGTGGCGTCTTTTTAATGAAACAGTCGATAGATTTTGTTTGCTTTAATTCGTTTCCCTAAGCGAAACTTTCCGCAGCCATGACGCCAGAAGGAGACGGTCTCTGAGGACCAGCGGCGGTTTTGTGCTGCCTCAATGCCAGAACGGTTAGTCAGGGTTGCATCTTCAACGGGGGCCCTCTATCCTCCCATTTAATTATATTGGACAATCATTAATCTTGTTCCCAGAAAATTACCGGAAAATCCCGTAAAAGCATGTCATCCATCAGGGAGCTAGAGGGGGCGCCAACTTTCCAACTAGAATCTTTTCAGAAGAAGACACAGGTTTGCACAAAGTAATACGGAAATAGCAGCCTTGGGTGCCCAATCTACCAACTTGAAATATCAAGGATCGTGGTAGCGGTCCTTATGTAAGCCTCGGCACGAACTTCCATGTTAAACGTCCAACTTTGACCTCCTATAGTTTCGCCCAGAATTTACATAGAGCAACGAAATTCGATATTCGGCGTCGTGTCGAATTTTAATGACAACAATCGAACCGTTCGGCGTCCACAATACGGCCATTTCTTGTTGTTGTTGTTGGGACTCTTTGCCCTCACCTGGAGATCGAACCGCTGAACCGATTTTCAAGTTCTATAGCTTAAAACGTAGGTATGGACAAGGCCCAGGGCCTTTCGTAGGATATTATAATGTAACTACACTTGACACGGAAAGCCAAATGGGCTATAACATTTGCTCTCACCTAGAGATCGAACCAATGAACCGATTTTCAATTTGCATAGCTTAAAATGTAGGTATTAACACCGGCCATGACTTTTTGAACACGATTTCGATGTGACTGCAGTATTCTCGTCGGCAGCGCAATTGTTATTGTAGAGCACTGGGCAGAGATCATTAAGTGAAGTAACACATTTTTGCAAATCGAGGTAAAAACATGAAATTTGGTACGCAAGTCTTTCTTAACAGTAAAAATCGAATCAGTCATGGAACCCCCATGAAATACCCACTAAGGGCACCCAGAGCCCTCCTGTGCCT
Organism: Lithobius niger; assembly: GCA_023313725.1. NCBI lineage: Eukaryota > Metazoa > Arthropoda > Chilopoda > Lithobiomorpha > Lithobiidae > Lithobius > Lithobius niger. Next base: position 38,056 of record JAHWFP010187805.1, on the reverse strand, counting down.
CCCTCATTGAGGTTTGACCGACAAATCCTTGCAGATCGATCTAAAAGCATGAAACTTGGCACACAAGTCATTCTTAGCATGACAAATGAAACCAACTATGGAATCCCCAAAGGGTTCCCTAGCGCTCCCCTATGCCCCCCCCCCCTCTGATGCTTGACCAACAAATTATTGCAGATCGGGCTAAACGCTTGAATTGTGGCACACAAGTCATTCTTAGCAGTACAAATCGGACCACCCATGGGATCCCCTATGAAATATCCCCAAGGCTCTCCCCTCCCCCCGCCAGGGTCTTCCCCCTCTTTCTTCGCAGCTTCGCCAACAAATTATTGCAGATCAAGCAAAAAACATGAAATTTAGTATACGCAAGTCATTCATAGTAGTACAAATTAAACTATCCATGGAACCCCCTCGAGAAAATCTACAAGGCACCACAACGGTCCCCACCTGTGCCCCCTCCTTGAGGCATGACCAACAAATTCTTGAATAATGTGCTAAAAGAATTAAATTTGGTACACAAGTCATTGTTAGCAGTAGAAATCAAACTAGCTATGGAACTTCCGCGAAATCCTCCAAGGCCCCTCATTACTTCCCCGCTATACCAGCTCCATGAGCTTGATGCCCGAAAAATTTTTGTTGAGCGTACTGAAAGCATGCATTTTGGTGTACCAATCTTCATTTCTAGCAGTAGGAATTGAACCAACCATGGATCCAAATGAAATACCACCAATGCCTCCCCCAGCATTCACTCCGTGTCCCCATAAAGCATCAATGACCAACAAATTCTTCCTGAAAGTACTAAAAACGTGTATTGTAGCAGTAAAAATCGAATACATAAGGAATCCCATAAGATACACCCACCCCCCAGTGCTTCCCTGTGTCCTCGCCATGAGGTTGTTGATCAGCAAATTCTAGTTCGATTTCCACTGCTAAGAATGACTTGTGTTCCAATTCACATTTTAGCGCGATCAGCAATAATTTATTAGTCAGTAACCTCTGATCCTGGCATGAAAACATAGATATTGTAGTCCACAACAAAGTAAGCTGCCGATTTTGTTTTGTTTGGTAAAAAAAGAAAAAGCCATTGCCCAACTGGAAAATCACGAATAAGACGTAAAAAAAAAAAACAACATCCGCTCGCATCAGTTTTTTTTAGCACTACTCTCTAGAACCACTTAATTAAATTTTAGTGGCTTTATGTTATACGCAAGCGTTGTTTACTAGGCGTTTCATTTGCAGACGGAAAGTACCACAATGATTCAAGAATTTGCCCGGCTGAAAGTTTATTTTCAAAAATTCTTTCCAAAACCAGAGGCGGTAAACACATTATAAAGTCATGCTTGGCGTAAGACCCAACTCGAAGCACGACGCTACAACTCACTTAATTTGTTGCCAGCTGCACACACGGACGTACACAGAAGAAACATTCTGGTCGCGGAGAGAAAACAGGAATTATGGCGACCATAAATACGTCATAAACACACAAACGACGAGGCACGGCCGCCTTTCGCGCTAGGGCCCAACTATGCCAAACCAACTGGTGTCTGGATGAAAACTAATTGCCCAGTTCAACTTCAGCTGCAAGTGCTTAATGAACGCCAAGCAAAACGACATTGAGGGGGTGTGTATGTGTGTGTGTGTGTGCGTAATGTGCACGTGACCGTCTAGGAACGCTACGGATGAGCGCACAAAAATAATTACTTGCGTACAGTGAGGAAAGGGTACTTAAATCGCCGTTTGCGTTAGGCCGACTGGTAACGACTTAAGCCCAAGTATAAAGCTAGGTGTTTATGAGCCACATTCAGGCAGAGTGTTCAGCTCTGGTATACTAAAGGAATTATACTGTCGGACGAAATTGCCGTAAGGGTGTCGTCAATACTGAACGTCCAATTGCCTCTATACTCGCAAACGAAATTAACACGAGATGGCGGGTTGTAACCCCACTGCAAAATGGATGGAGAAAAACGGAATAAACAGTAGCATTACTACCCAGGAAATGCTGAAGCATCGAAGGCGACGTTGCGATGCCTTGAAGCACAGACGTTTTCAGGCAAAACAGTAAAGCCAGCTAAAAGCTGTGTCGTAATAAGAACACAAATTTTTGGTTTTGACAAATCTCTGTCCAGCGGAGATTTACCAAAACCCTGCCGGATCGTTTCACACTTTCCTTACGCTTCGAGTCTAAGGAAGGTCCAACATGATTCCCTCGAGCTCCGTCGCCTGAAAGTGGATTTAATCCTGACCTTTAAAATGGTTCGGGGGGTTTTTTTTCTTTTTACACCCCCCCCCCCCCACCCTATTGATAACTAAAGGAATTTCATCGACGTGCAAGGGAAACCCTGCAACAATGACTCTTTAGCTTTACACATGACGGCTATTACTTTTTTTTTGTATTGTTTAGGAAAAGATCCCAGTATTCGGCCTAACATCATGACATCGTCATGACAAGGCCACTTTCTACTAGACCACCACTTTTCATCGGATCTTTATATGGCGGCCTTGGATGCTGAATTCTCCCACCAGATGCAGTATTAATCGATTGCAATCTATGTGATACTTCGTAATCCTGCGGCAACCATTATTGCTTATACATTATTAATGTCGAACTGTTTGCTTTAGCCGGCTATTATAAGCATTCCACTCACAATGTGTCCCACATGTTAGGCTTCATTTATTTCGGCTATTATTAATTTGAATTTATCTTTTCCCCATTAATCCCCAAAAGTCAGTTAAGTTGCATTAAGTCATCAATTGATTTGTATTGCGGCAAATAGTGCATCATCCCCGTCCAGGCAGGCGAGCCATTATAACCATCAATAATCCTGTAATAAACATCCAAACCAAGACGATTTACTCGTGAATTTTCTTTTGCCATATCACTCCAGTCTTATTTCCATTATCCAGTTTTACCAGTAAAGAAAGATCCCCGCCACTTTCTGTTATATTTTTATACAATTTATGACCTTATTTTGTGGTTTGGGGCTACCTCCACACACCAAGCCGGAATTCCCTCCAAACTCCCAGCCAGCTTCCTGGGAGGCTGCCCTAAAGCCACCACGTTTTGCCAACTAAGGATTTGATGGCGATGACAAAAGATGAGATTTGATCTAACCTCAGTCTCTTCTTGACTTTTCAACATCATATCTTTGTGTTGTCTTCGTTGTTGAGTAGGGATTCGGTCGTGATGTGAAGAGATTAGATTTGATCTAATCTCAGTCTCATCTTGACTTATGAACATCTTGTGTTTGTGTCGTCTCATCTACCTGAGCAGGGATTTGGTAACGATGTCAAGATATAAGATTTGATCCAATCTCAGTCTCTGCTTAACTTTTAAACATCATATCGTTGTGTCATCTCATCTCGCTGAGTAGAGATTAGGTCGTGGTGACAAAAGATAAGATTTGAACCAATCTCAGCCTCTTCATGACTTTTGAACATCATATCTTTGTTTGTCTCATCTTGCTGAGTAGGGATTCGGTCGCGATGTCAAGTGATGAGATTTGATCTAATCTCAGTCTTATCTTGACTTATGAACATCATGTTTTTGTGTTTTCTCATCTTGCTCAGTAGGGATTCGGGTCGTGATGTCAAGAGGTGAAATCTCATCTAATCTAATTTTCGTCTTGACTTCTGTACATCATATCTTTGTGTCGTCTTGTGTTTCTGAATAAGGATTTGATCGTGATTTCAAAGATGAGATTTTTGGCTAATCTCAGTCTCGTCAGGACTTCTGAACACCTTATCTTTGTGTCGTCTCGTTTTTCTGAGTAGGCATTCGGTCGCGATGACAAAAAATGAGATTTAATGAAATCTTAATCTAGTCTTAAATTTTGAACATCATATTTTGTGCCGTCTTGTATTTCTGAGTAGGGATTCGGTGGCGATGACAAGAGATGAGATTTGATCTAATCTCAATCTTGACTTGACTTTTCAACATCATATCTTTGAAAGAGAGAGAGACAGTGAAGGAAAGAGGAAGTTTTAGTTTTTTTTTTTAATAATAAGCCGAAATCCAACACTTTACAGTGGATGGTGCAGCTTGAAATTTTAATTTACGGTAAAGAAAAAAATCCCCGTGCTTCTTTGCAACTTTTGATGGTTTTACGCTTTGTCGCGTGATAAAAATTGAAATTTCGCGTCAGCAAAAGCATCAACGGGCTGAATATTAAAATGATATTATGAAAGTGCGCGCTTCTAAGTTGTGTTGGTTTAACATTTAAGTTTTGGAAAGTATTAGTTAAAATGTTTAAATATTAATGAGTCATAAAACCGCTCTCGTGCCTTTATAAGACGAAGACGTGTGGAAAACGATAAGCTGTTGCCGCCGCCGTTTTTCCGTCCCTTTTTTTTTCCCAGAGCTATAATGCAGACAGAAAAGAAGAAAAGAAAAGAACGCTAAAAAGCGAAATTTAATAACTTATTAATTAAATGTGTAGAATACTGCTTTAAAGCAGGTGTTTTAAAAGAAATAACAAATTGGGCATTAACATACGGGCATTTAAAACCCAGAATTAATTTTCAAGAAACAGTAAGCAGTGGTCTTTATTATGTAGATTAATCGTCCCTGACTTACGTTTTGAGAATGAACTGAGAGTTAAAAAAACAGAATGGAAATTTTAATTTGGTACAAT